>BJCG01002945.1:0-26782 GCA_005406145.1 Prunus yedoensis
TGAATGTAAATGCAGTAAACGAAATGACAAAAATGTAAATGCGATTGAATAAATTAAAGCGATAAAGACTTGAATTAAACTTGAATGTAAAGACAGTTGAAATTAAATTGCAAGAAAGTAAGCTTACACTAGGAAAACGAAGAACTTGGATAATCTGAAAAGCTTGAAAGATAAAATTCTAGACTATGAATTGAAAAGTACAGTTTAAAAAGATAGATTTTGTGTGTTGAGTCGGAGGTCATTCTCTCTTCTTCTGATGACCTATTTATAGAGCTCCTTCAGCTCATGGGTTTGGCCATACAACTAATTTGTCTTGAAAATTCTCCCGATGTTAATGCATTCCGGAGCTCTAGGCACGAACTACCCGATATCTTGGAAATCTTCCCAATATTAATGCTTTCCGGAGCTCTAGGCATGAACTACCTGATGTCTTGGAAATCTTCCCAATATTAATGTCTTCTTGTCTTTAAACTCCGCCACTTGCAATCTGTTAATTTAATAACAAACTCTTCAGCCCGCTCTAGCCGCACCTTTGCAATTTGCATTCATCTCCCTATTATATATATATATATATATATATATATATTCTAAGTTAAAAAATGAAGTTTGTTCGGATATGCCTAATGCCTTTTGGCACCGAAAGCAACATGTCGTTTCCTTACCTTATGTCAAATCCTTTAGTGAAAAGAATATTCCTACCAAAGCCCGACCAATTCAAATGAGCCAAGAGTTAATGGAATTATGCAAAACTGAGGTCACAGATTTAGTCAATAAAGGAATAGTTAGAAAAAGTAAATCTCCATGGTCTTGTCCAGCTTTTTATGTTCAGAAAAATGCCGAGTTAGAGAGAGGAGCCCCACGTCTAGTCATCAATTATAAGCCACTTAATTCAGTTTTAGAATGGATTAGATACCCAATTCCTAATAAAAGAGATTTAGTTAACAGATTAGAAAAGGCAGTAATTTTTAGTAAATTTGATATGAAAAGCGGTTTTTGGCAAATTCAGATTAAAGAGTCAGATAGGTATAAGACTGCATTTGTCACCCCTTTCGGTCATTATGAATGGAATGTTATGCCTTTTGGATTAAAAAATGCCCCTAGTGAATTCGTTCAAATTCTTCCCTCAAAGGGAAATCTAAGAAGGAATTAACAGAATTAGCCCAGCAGCTCCTTGCCCAAGTTTCTCAAATGAAGGATGAAGATGATGACGATGCCAGTCCAAAATCAGAATCTTCTTCCAGTCAAGTACCTAGTCAGCAATTCAGTCAGAAGCCCAAGCCTAGATGGTCAGATTACGTGCCCGACAGTCAAGATCCCTATGATCTCTCTGAAGATTGAAGCCTTCGAAGTCAAAGATGCCTCTGCCAAAGTTAAAACTAGCCAAAAGCAGAGTTAAAAGTTCCTTCACCCATGTGAAAGCAGATGCCTCCAGTCAAAGAAGCCCTGACAAGTTAAAGGTTTTTCAAAGATGCCCATGCCTTTCAATTCAAAGATGCCCATGCCCTTCAATTCAAAGTAGCCGAAAGCAAAGATGCCCCGACAAGTTAAAGTGTTTTACTCCAAGTTTTTCTGTCTTCCTTTGTAAGCTAAGGCTATAAATTAGAAGTTTTCCTTTCAATTTTCTCCAAGCTTTGTTCAATAAGCATTGTAAGTTTCTCTCAGTTTTCAAAGTTCTCTCAGAGTTTGTAGACCTGAGGCAACTACAATAGTTGTGAGTGAGAGTGGAGTGTGAGTGTCCTGCGTGACATTGCTTGCTTTCACAGAACTAAGATTTCTGTAAGTTCTTACTTTGTTTTCAAAGCTTCCACAGTTAATAATATTTTCAATTAATATTATTTTCTGTGTTTATCTTCATAGTCCTTCAAATTCTAATTTATGTTAATTCAATTATTTTCATTAATATGCATTCTCATTTTAGTTAAATTCAGTGCTCTCATAATTTTTTATTTGTATAATTTATTCACCTACGTTAATTTTCTTTTGAGTTTATGATTAATTTATTAGTTTCAATTTGCATCCATTCATTAATCTATTTTATTCATTATTTCTTTATTTTTTATTTTTTAGTTGCCCAAGTCATCTTCCAAGTCAATTACTTTGTCATATTCTCAATTCTCTTCCGTAACTAGCTCATCCCTTTCTTCTTCCTAGTTTTTCAAAGTCTTCAAATTATTAATACATAAGCCACAAAAGTCAAGCTTCCTATAACTAGTTAAAAATCCCTTTTAATCTAGTTCTTCTAGATTATAGGTCCTACTACCCCTTATATGGTATCAGAGCCGTAAGTGTTGAAAGTGTTGAGTCTAAGTTTGCTACTCATATCGCCCAAGTGGCTGATTTAAGTTTCTGAGTTAGCAAGTCTCCCAAATTTCTTTTAATATAGTTAGTCTCTTAGATTTCTTCCAAGCCTACTCCTAGTTATCTAGTTCCTTAGGTTCCCCTCTCTCAAAAGTCCGTAAGGTGAGACCTTTTTACCAAACAGTAAGTCCCAGATAGAGGCATGAGCGGTTAGGCACGAGAAGGTGAGAGAGAGAGTAGCCCATAGGTCCTTAGGTTTCTTAGAGTCAGTCTTAGAAATTATCCAAGAGTCTTTCTATTTTAAAAGTTATGTAAGAGTCTTTCTAATTTAGTTAATTTAAATTTTTCACGTAAGCAAAATGAGTCGTTTTCTTAGAACCAATTCAATTAATTCTTGCAGTTCTAGTACCAGTCTAAGCCAAATGCCAGATATAGTTAATACAGAAGAATTAGAATATGAATCAAACAATTCAGATTTACATTGTAATGATTGGAATATACCTAAAGTCTCTACTAAAGAAATTTATAAGCAAAAATGGTCAATTAATGCATTTAAGTCCACTACACATATTAAAACCGTAGAACAAGTCTATGCACTAAGTAAGGAACATGAAACATGCCAATTACTTAATTTAGATGCCATTAAAAAGCATAGAAAAGAAGGTAATAATTTTTTGCATATAGGTTTAGTTCAAGTTGCAGTAAAGCCTTTAACTAAATTAGGATTAAAAGCCGCAATTTTACTAAGCTTAAGAGATGCCAGATTTAATGATTATCAAGAAGGAGTCTTAGGAATAATTGAGTCAAGTCTATGCCATGGCCCGGTTCATTTTGATTGTTATCCAGACTTTACTGTAAGCCTGAGTGACCCTCATATTTTAAAAGTTTTAACTTTCAATATTAAAACACATGGTTATAATGTTTTACCATGTACACAGCCTTTAGCTTTAATCTACAGAATTTATTATAAAGTCACAGGTACTAATATGAATTTCCAAGCCTTAAGCAAAAGCCCAAAGAATCAAACACTTTTAATTCAGAGTCATACGTCCTGTGCCAATGTTAAAGTTCCCCAAATGATTAGATGGTCCGATGTTAGTTTACCAAAAGATTGGTTTTTAACCACTGAGTGCCCTCCTAAGCCAATTCAACGTAGTCTAAACGATTTAGACTATATTCAACCGTATTTAGATGGTACAGTTAAGATTAGTTTTGATAGGCCAGTTAAATCCACAGTTCAATTAGAGCAATTACCTACGCCTAGTCAATCTTTTAAAATGCCAGTCAGACATTCGTCTGCAGAGTCATCCTCAATTACAGAAAGAGATTTGGAAGCCGATAAAGCCTTAATTGACTTTAAAATTAATGAATTAAGAAAAGCCAAACAAGTTGTCCAACCAAGTTACAATACAACTCCTACTGCTCCTCCTGAGCCAATACAGCCAGAATCACTAACTAGGTCAGACATGCAAGATTCTACTTTCGAAGTCTATAATTGTGACGCCCAATTAAGAGTCCTCAGTAAACCATTTAAAATTCATTGGTCAAAATTAGATGCCCATTTCCAAGCCCCTGAAAATGCCGAAAGAAAAGCCAATTATCATAATACCTTTCCCCAATCTCAAAGAAAAGAAATTTTCAATGAATGGAAGGAATATCTAAAAGCAACTAGGTCTGAGTCACCCTACCTAGACTATGTAGAAGCCAAATATCTAAGTCAAAAGTTAGTCACTTTAACACAGGAAAAATGGAAAAAAGCCGATAATACTAAAGTCACCAGTACTCACCCCCCAGTTGAAGCAATAGTAATTAATCATAGAAATGCCAAAATTATTGCAAGTCCTTACAAAGTAGCTGAGCCAAAAGATGAGCCAGTCAAGGTCATAGAGCAGAATAATTATGCCAACACAAGCCTAATAGTAATAGGTAAGCAATTAGATAGGTTTACCCTTTATTTCTTTACTCTATCCCTTTCAAGTATAATTTGATGGAATATATATATATATGTAATAGGACAAAACTTCAAGCTTTGCAAAAAACTCTTCGGCCAAACCAATTCCATAAACTCCAAACTTTGGCAACATTCATTCATTCACTTTATTTATATATATATATTAAGCAAAGAACCTTTCAGCCATATTGGCAGACCATCCAAATGCTCCTGCCATGCTTTTCCCATTCATCCACCTATTATACATATATAATAGGACACAATAACTTTTGGCCCATCTTCTCAAAAAACATCCAACCTTGGCCGCACTTGCATTGTTTCTTTTTGCAAACCTCCAATGCCTCCAGCCGCTATCTCTCTAGCCAACTCTTCTTCAGCCAACTCTCCTTCAGCCAACTTTTCTTCAGCCCACTTTCCTTCAGCCTACTTTCCTTCAACCAACTTTTCTTATTCATCCACCTATTATATATATATATATATAAAATAGGATAAATCCCTCGGCCCAATCAATTCAAAAGCTCCAAGTTTGGCCGTAACTTGCTTGCACCCATTCATTCATGTATGTATATAAAATTAGTTTTTTCCTTGCAAACTTTTCAGCCCCAATTTTGGAGACTAACCAAAGTTCAACCACATTCACCCAGCCACAAAGAACTTAAATATTGATCTCCAAGTTTCAATAACTCATCCAACTTTAAACCTCCAGCTGCTCTTTCTTCACATAGCCCGGCCGAAATCTCTTGACATAGCTTCAAATCTGGCCGTGATTTTCAACAGCCCCAAACATTGCCCCCCGATTTGGTTAGCTCGAAATTGGTGTAGAGGTAAGCAAATTGAAACTCAAGACTATATATCTTTTGTGAGGAGTTCTCTTATGTGGCCCATTCTTCCAATAGAAATTATTGTTTTAGCATGAGATGTTTCTTTGCGGCGAACTACCTCTCCACCATTTCCCAAGCCGTTGGGTAATATTTCTTCAAAAAGCGGCCATTAATGGGTGAATCATGGAGACGACCACTCTCATAACTCAACCTATACGCTCATGTTTGGGGCCGTTGAGAATTGACCCGGGCAGCTAGACTCTTGGAATGTCAGCCGGGCTTAAAGAATGATATCGCGGCCGGGCAAAGGTCTTGCAAAGAGCCCGAGGTTTGAAGAGCTTGAGCGGCCGGGTTTTGTTGGATTGCGACCAGGGCTAGGAACTAAAAAATATGGCCGGGCTCAGAGTTTGTTACGGCCAGGACAGCTGGAGGAGATCTTAGAAAATCTCGGCCGAATTTTTTGTAAGGGAGTTGCGGCCGGAATCTTAGAATGTTCATGACTGGGCAGCGCTGGAGTTGCGGCCAGAGGTGCCAAAGAGGATGCGGCCGGATCCTTGGTCTGGGGCAGCCAAGATGGAGTTAGGAGGGCTGGAGAGAAACTGGAATTGCAGCCAAAGAGTTGGACCAATTTGCGTTCAAGGTGCGGCCGGGCTTATTCTTTTTTGTTGTTGAGAAGAATTAGTTGCGGCCGAAGTTTTTGGACTAAAGTGCTAGAATGGCTACGGTTGGAGCACCTAGGATCTTTTGCAAATTGGGCTGAAGGGTTTTGTTGAGTTAAAAGTTTAATTGTATTATTATACAAAGACGTGGGGCTAGAGCGTCAAGATATGCGGCTTGGCTGGAGGGATTCTTTGAGCCCTCTTTATTCAAATTCATATATATATATATATATATATAGTCCCCTTCAGTTGAGGGATCCCTCAAATAGTGTTATTTGAGGGATGGGGTGCTCAACCGTTGGATCTGTTTTAATGACCTTGTGTGGCTGAGATTGTTTTACATCTTTTAACCCATTTTCACACTCCTGACCCACCACAAACTCCACTTCAGTTGAGGGAACGACGTACGCTGGGAAACCTATCACGTAGACCAAACGACCCAACGTGAAGAAGAAGACTCACCATCGTCAGTTGAAGAAGAAGACCCACCATCTATGCGACAGAGGTATGCTATCATTGGTTCTGATTCTTTCAATATCTGAGCCATGGTTTCTTCGATTTGGAGTTCTGGGATGAATTCTGATATGGTTTCAATGGGTTTGAAGATCACTCCTCCAGATTTTTAATGGTTTCTTAAAGTTTTGGAATATCATGTATATGAAGTAAAAATAAACAAAAATAAACTGGTATGGTATCCTGAGTTTTGATATGAATTTTAAGAACTCATCAACAATTCTACAACTTTTTTTTTTATTGAGTACTGTAGTTTTGCAATTTTTCATCAAACCTGTGCTTTCAGTGCTCCATTCAACATGGTTTGTGTTTCTTGTGATTCATAGCTACTTTTTTTTTTTTTTGGAGTACTGTAGTTTTCCATCGTGCTTTCAATGCTCCATTCAACATGGTTTAAGGAAAAAAAAAAAAAAAGAAAACCGAATTTCTTACATATAATATATTTTTTTATCTACTCTTAATTGATATTTGAGAATAAAAAACAGAATGTCATATATATGTCCATGTTTTGTGATTAAAGTGTATCTGTGCATGTTCTATGGTAAACAGATTTGCTCACCTGTTGTTCAACTATGGAAGCTAATAATGGCATATTAGTTCACATGGAAACTGATTCGGAAACAAATCCTTCTGTATCAATTTTCTATCCTCAAGTAATTGGTGAGCTCACTCCCTTCCAAGGTCAACAATTTGAAACATTAGAAGAAGTGTATGACTTTTACAATCAGTATGCAAGGGAAGCTGGGTTTAGTGTTCGATCATACTCTAGTAAGAAGAGTAAAGACGGAGAGGTCATACGAAAAGAGTACGTTTGCAATAAAGAGGGAAGTTGGTCAACTGAAACAAGTGGTGTTGTAAAAAGGCGTCGTGGAGTAGGCAGAGAGTCTTGTAAGGCACGGCTAATAGTTGTTAAATCAAAATATGGTGGATACGTAGTCACCATATTTGAAGAGGCTCATACTCATCCAATGACAACCCCGCGAAGACGCCACTTATTAAAGTCCCATCGTCGAATTTCTGGTGTTGATCAACTTGTAGCACAACAACTAATATCCGTAAATGTATCCACACACCAACAATATGACATTCTAGCAACGCAAGCAGGAGGCATTGAAAATGTTGGTTTTACTCAACAAGATATGTACAACTCCAACAGAGATAGACGTATGAAGATCAAGGGTCATGATGGAGAAATGTTGTTTGATCATTTCATGAATGAGCAAGAAAAAAATCCAGGGTTCATATTCAAGGTTGAGACAAATATTGAACACAAGATTACTCGATGTTTTTGGGCTGATGCAATCTCTAGGCAATCGTACAAGTTTTATGGTGATGCGGTTATCTTCGACACTACCTACAACACCAATCGATATTGTATGGTCTTTGCACCATTTATGGGAGTAAACAACCATGGTCAGACAATTATTTTTTCTGGGGCATTCTTAAGTGACAAGACTGCAGACTCCTTCATTTGGTTGTTTAGAGAATTTTTGAGGGCTATGCCAGGTGATGCTCCGAAAATTATTATTACTTATTAGGATCCAACAATGACAAAAGCCATTTCAGAAGCTCTTCCAAACACATTTCACAGGTATTGTAGCTGGCATATTTTGAATAAATTCTCTGACAAGCCTGAGTGTATTCTTCACTATCAACAATTTAGAGAATGTGTTTGGGATTCTGAGAGTAGAGATGAGTTTGACTTGAGATGGAAGAGAATTGTTGAGGACAGCGGGTTAAATGAAGATACATGGTTGCAATCAATATTTAATATTCGATCTAAATGGGTGCCAGCTTATGTGAACCACATTTTCTCACATTTTCTCATTTTCTCGTTCAATTTATATTTTCTTGTCATTTAAATTCAAGTTTGTTTCAATTGCTTTACTTTTCATTGTTATCACACTTCAATTAAGTATAAATTCAAGTTCATTTTACTTTATCGTTCTTATCGCTTTCATTTCGTTCTTGCTTTATTTATTGCTTTGATTCATTTTATCGCACTTTAATTCTTGTCTTTACGTTATTTATTTTTCGCACTTTACTTTATGCATTTTTCTTTAAATTATATTTAAGTTTAAGCACCTTTATTTTACGCGCTTATTCTTTGTTTCATTACGTTTCACCTTCAATCTTCATCTCCACCCACTCCACATCATTTGATCGCTCACATAAAGCCTTGACCCCGAGGTAGTGAAAGAACCTAGGCCGTGAGGAGGTTCCTTGCTCGGCCGAACAATCGTTTGATTAAAGTCAGATCTCGGACGCAACACATCCATCCACTCACATTCCATTCAAGCCCAAATTAAAGGCTTGGTGGTGGCACGCCCCGCACTCAAAAAAGAAGAAGGACCAAAAACTCCTTCAGTCGGCCTACCTGGCCGAAAAGAGGGAAACAGCTCCTTTTCCTAAAACTTGGTTGACGAGGAAAGGTCCTTCCCAGGTTGGAGACTATTTACCAAAACTGTGATCTTTCGTTCCTAATGGGAGAATAGTTTTCTATACTAAATCTCCAACCCCGAAACTCTTGGCCTTGGTCTTCTTATCATACGCCCTGGCCACCTTTTTTTTTGGGCCTTTAATTTATCCAAAGCCTCAAGTCGAACTTCGTCAAGATCATCTAACTGTTGAGCCATCGCCTGGTTATACTCATCCTTACTCCATTCAGCGTGGCGAGCCACCCTTAAAGACTTTACCGAAATCTCGAGGGGTAAGACGATTTCATGGCCGTATGTGAGTGCGAATGGCGTCGTTCCCGTGCCAGACCTTTTAGAGGTCCTGTACGCCCAAAGGGTATTGGAGAGGAGAGAATGCCATTCTTTAGGATTTTTCTCAATCATTTTTTCCAAAATCCCTTTTATTACTTTGTTGCAAGCCTCAGCTTGACCATTTGACTGAGGATTGTATGGGGTAGACTGAACCATCCTAACTCCCCAATTTTTTGCAACTGCTTTGATAGCTTCTCCCACTAAAGCTGTTCCTCAATCAGTCATGATAGACTCTGGTAACCCGAATCGATGGATGATAAACTTCTCAATAAACTTTATCACTTCAGCTTGGGTAACTTGCTTGAGTGGTACGACCTCTACCCACTTGTGACCCTTGGACGATTTCGAGTGGATCTAGCCAATCACATCCATCGCCCAACCCTTGACAGGCCAAGCCTTCACAATAGGATTCATGGGCCCGGCCGGAACGTGCTGAACTGGGCCATGCCTTTGACATCTTTGGCATCCTTTGGCGTAATCAATGCAATCCTTCAAGATGGTTGGCCAATAATACCCATGCCTCCTTAGCAACCATCTCATCTTGATGCCTGCTTGATGAGCTCCGCATATTCCTTCATGAACCTCAGTCATAACCACAATCTGATCAATCTTTTCCAGACATTTCATGAGTAAGTCGTCAGAGCCAATACGAAAAAGTTCTTCATCCCTGAGCACATAGCTTATGGCCCTTTGCCGAACCTGCCGGCAATGTGGACCACTTGGACATTTCAGATACTCCACGATGTCGTGTCTCCAGTCATCTAGAGTTACAGTCAATGCCATCACCTCCATTGGTATTCCTCTTTCAAACACTAAGTGCAACGATCATTTTTCAACTTTGAATAACTCCTCAGAAAAGCCCTTCAGAGATCTGAACTCTAGAGGCCAATTGGGCCATTGCATTGGCCTGTGAGTTGTGCTCCCTTGGTAGGTGAGTGAGTCTCACTTCATCAAAACCTTTTATTAGTTGGTTGGCCAAGGCATGATAGCCAAGCAATGCTTGGCTAGTTACCTTATAGTGGCCGAATAGTTGTTTCAGAACCAACATTGAATCCCCCACGATTGACACATTATTTATTCCAAGTTCTCTCAAAATCTCCAACCCAATGATGAAGGCCTCATATTCGGCCTGATTGTTGGTACAATCAAAGTCTAATTGAAATGAATAACGAGTTCGCAATCCTTGGGGTGATTCAATGATGACACCTGCCCCCCCCCCATATTTGATGTTCGAGATCCGTCAAAATAGAGATGCCATGGGAATAAACTTATCATGTCGACTTTGAAGAAGTCCATATATTCTATTTCAACACAAGAGTGAGAGGCCAAGAAATCAGCCAAGGCTTGCCCCTTGACGGCCTGCTGAGGTACATATCAGAAGGTGAATTCTACCAATGCCATCGTCCATTTTCCAATCCGCCCTCTAATGATTGGCCGAGTGAGCATGTACTTGATCAAATCAGTCTTGGACATTATATGCACCACGGGAGGCAACATATAGTGCCTTAACTTGGTTGCGGTGAAGTATAAGGCTAAACAAAGTTTCTCCACTGGTGAATACTTTTTCTCAGTGGCCGTTAGAATTCGGCTTAGGTAGTACACTGCTTGCTCCTTTTTCTCATCGTTGCCGAGCTCCCAAAAGACATGGCGTAATCGTCGTGTGATTGTCTCCGGTGATTGGGAATCGGCATCGGGAGTTATAGTAGAGAGGAGGATTCCTACGACCTTTCAGACAGTCGGTAGGGTAGAACCTGCCGTTCGGTAGTGGGTTTTTTTTTTTTTTTTTTTTTTTTTTGACCGTTTACACCGTTGTTTCAATGTCCTTGAAATGGCCTGATCGGTTCATTTTTACACATGATTTTTCATGTTATTCACCCACTATTTTGAGTTAGTTCTTGACATTTTATAGCTTTTTACTTCCTTTTGTGTTTTCTTAGATTTTACCTTGATTGGAATGAAAATGAGCTAAAAGTGCATTATTTGTTATAAATTCTGTTTTTGTTCATTTTCGTAGGTCAACTTTTTGGCCTTGGATCAGTATGCTCCGGTGCTCGGATGAGGTGAAGATCTTCATGAGACTTGTTCCAATGGATGTTAACTACAACATATCCGAATTTGAGCTCAATTAGACAAGTATAGCTCATCCAGCCGATCCTACATATTACAACAGCTCTGGAAATCCGAAGTGGGCCATATTTTACCTCCATAATGTTATGTTGATTTTTCTTGTTACCATACCATTTGGTAGCAAGAAATTACTTTGATTGAGTGTAATTTTCTAAGACAAAGAGTATCTTTGTGAAGACAAAACTTCATCATGAGGAGGAGACAAGGAGACAAAGACTTTAGCAATATATGAAAAGGATGAGAGAGTGGAGCATAGAGAAGGCATCTTCATGATTCATTTGGGCAGTTTGTCTTGGGAGAAAGGAACGTATCATTGATTCAGTTATCCATTCTATTATTCTACACATTGGAGCAGATTTTGGAGATGAAGCTTGGAGCTAGGGAGCTCAGGGAGGAAGACAAGGGCAACAAAGCAAAGAGTAGAAGAGATTTCCACCATTGAAGACCTTGAGCTCCCATGTTCACAAAATCTATAACTTCTTTCTAATTATATTTCGAATTTGTGTTTGAAATGATTATGAGAAACTAAACTCCATAGCTAGGGCTTAGGTTGAAGCCCTAAACATGATTACCTTATTGTTTTGATGCTTGAGTGTATGAATTTCTGGATATTGTTGATGAATTTCAATTCACCAAATTAATCTATCCTTGATGTATGTTCTTCTTTGATTGATCACCTTTGAAAGCATGCTTCTTGAGGTTGTTGGGATTATGTGAATCTTCATATTTCCTAAGCAACAAATGGATGGAGTAAAAACCATCCATGTGAATTGATTTCTTGAATACCTAATGTAAACACCATGCTATTAGGATTCTTGTGATGTTCATATTCTCTTTGAGCTTAATGGGTTTTTCTTGTAATTGAATCAAAGTACTAACCACACCTAGATTCAGTTATAGGGAAGGCACAAGTATTGTAGCACTAGTACTGCACTTTATGTATTTTAGAGGGAATCAATGCGTCTTGAGCCACTCGTACTGGTCTTGATTGCGAACATCTTCATCAACACATTTAGAGTTCATCACTTGAGTATCCATGAACATGGGTAGAATTGTTTAGGGTGGATTCCGAAACCCTAGTGTTTGTTACTTGATACTTTCACATTTTGATAATTCATCTCTGCCATTTTCTTTTAAATTCAAAGTCCATTTACTTTCATGCAATAGAAATAGGTCACTTGAAACAAATAAAAAAAAAACCCCCCCAATGTGTGTGTGAGTTGCGTGCTTGACACGTTTTGTGTCTTTGTCACTGAATTTTATTTGTTTCCGTAATTGTTTTGGACTTTTGGTCCATGTTGTGTTCTTTCATTTTCTGTGCTGAATCCAACCGTATAAAGAAAGTGAATTTTGGACAAACGGTTGGAAAGTTATAGGTCAAAAACTGAACAGAGGTCGAAGCTGAAAAACAGAGAAACGAATCTGCCAAAATTGTGATAAAAGGGTGATAGAAAATGCTGTTTGTGTTTTTCTTTAGTTTTCTTGTATTGTTTCATTTCTTTTACACTTCTTTACTCATTTTTAGTTTCCATTTTGCATTTGTGCATTTGTGATGTGTCAAATAAGTTTTCTTTACGTACTCAAATTAGAACTTGTAGGAAGCCGACAGTTCTTCGTGGGATCGACCCCGTACTTACATAATCTATACTTCAATAGATTTGTGCACTTGCGGGTATTTTTAATTAGTTGTTTGCACATTAATTTGTGTCCTTTTAGGAATGCAACCATTTTTGGCTCCGTTGCCGGGGAACTGGCACGGCTGCTTATCTATTTTGTTTGAGTATGTTTAGAGTACTTAGTTTTATTTTTGTTTATTGATTGTTGTTTCATTTTATCTTGATTTGTTTTCGTTTCTTTTTCTTACAGGAACATCCGAGGAGTCACCTCCACCATCACTAATGGCAGCCGGAACTGAAATTGTGGAACTTACTATGCAAGAATACTCCAATAAATTTGTGATGGAGGAAGCAAATGCATTTGGCTCATTTCAGAATGAGTTGACTATGAATGAATATTTCCAACAAACATACAATCCGGAGTGGAGAAATCATTCGAACTTCTGGTGGACTGACAATCCAAATTTTCAACAAGGGCCATATCAACCATATCAAGGCCAACATAATACTTGTCCACCTCATGGTCAACCTCAACATTACAATCCACCACCACTTAGCCAATCTCACCAACAACCTCAAGGACTGACTTTGGAAGAACTTGTTGCTTCAATGGCTAGAACCACAGATAGTTTCATCAATGAGACAAAAAGCTACATGCAAAGGAATGACGCCCACGTGCAGAAGAGAGATAATGCTACAGCCAATCTAGAAAATCATGTCGGGCAAATTGCTACAGCTTTAAGTCAAAGGGAAGCTAGGATGATGCCTAGCCAAACAATGATACCAACCGGGCATGAGCATGTTCAAGCAATTACCTTGAGAACTGGTAAGGTAATTGGTGAGGTTGATAATTCTGAAAATCTGATTCAAAATGATGATGATATGCAGGTTGAGCAAGTGACTGAGCCTAAAGAAAAGGATGAAATCATCAAGGAAAAAGATAAACAAGTAGCTTCTTCATCCGAGTGGATCCCAAAGCATGAAATTGCAAGAAGGGCAAGAAAGGAAAAGGTATGTCATGAACCTACCGATGAAGATATCTTACATGCTCCTTTTCCTCACAGGTTGATGAGTTCTAGGAAAAATCAACATGCCAAGGACATATTGGAAACTTTCAAGAATGTGCCAGTCAACATTCCTTTCTTGGATGCAAACAAGCTCAAGGAATACGAAACTATTGCATTAACGAAAGAGGTGTCTGCTGTTTTGCAAAGGAAGCTTCCTCCCAATTTACAAGATCCAGGAAGTTTCACAATTCCTTCTATAGTTGGTGATAAATTGTTTGAGGAACCTTTAATTGATTTAGGTGCTTCAATTAATCTAATGTCTTATTCTATTTTTGAAGTACTAGAGGAAGACAAGCTGAACATCCATGTTCCAAGTATCAATCATATGTTCAATGTCATTCCTTCTACTCAAATGAGAATGCCACCCAATCCTAAATATGTGCCACATCCATCCAATCCACGTATTGAAGAGCGCTTAAAATTGCTTTTGAAATCTACTCATGTGGGTAAAAAGAAAAGAATACAAAATGGGTTGATTAGATGGCAAAGAGATTTGAAGAAACTTAATGTTCGGCACAAGGAGTTGATTGAACCAAACCCCCCCAAGTGACCAAAGTATATTGGAAGTCCGGCAAAAGACTTTAAACTTAGCGCTTCTTGGGAGGCAACCCAAGATGAATAGAAGAGTTTGATGTCGTCCTAATCGCTTCAAAGTGGAGTTTCTCTAGACTCAAACTTTCTTTTATTTTATTTTCTTTTATTTTATTTCTTTTTATTTTATTTTATTTATCGCTTCAAAGTTGATTAGATGAATAGAAGAGTTTGATGTCGTCCACACTCTCGTGTTCTCGCCAGTAGGCGCATGCCCAAATTGGTAGCCGAGACCGCATTGAGCACTGTTAGATTGTGGGACTCGTCCACTGCCATCGAGTCAGACCTCTGCGCCACATGCAGATGATCCGCAACTGTAAGTCTGCTGACAGTCATGCCTTCCGGCAGTACTGCCCTACACCGCACGGCCTCAGAGAAATTCGAGGCCGAGCCATGATGGTATGAGGAGTTTGGGAAGACAAGGGTTGGAGGAGCCCTTATCTGGGCATTTGGGGGGGCAAGTGTTAATTCAAGGTTAAGATCATCAACAAGCATATCTGAGGATGCCATTGATTTTTATGTCTAGACTATTTGATGGTTTTTTTTTCTTGAGTTTGCAGGTTGAAATGCAGGGTACTTCTCCTTTCAACCGAGAAGTGGTTTAAATAGATATATGCTCATAGGGGAGCCGACACCACTTTGCATTTACTGAGCAATTTGCGGTTGCGTACAGTTAAACAGGGAAGCATTTCCACTTTCACTTTACTTTCTTTTCCTCCCTGTTTTCTGGTGCATTGTGTTTTGAGTTCTTTTGAGTTTGTCGTCTTTGTTTTCTTTCAGTTGGGGAAGTGTGCTTTGTTTCTTTTTAGTTTGTCGCATTCCCTTTATTTAAGTTTGGGAAGTGCGTTTTGTTTTTCTTCTTTGTCTTTTGCAACTTTCTTTTCTTTTATTTCCGAAAACGGAAAAAAAAAAATACACGGAAAGGGCAAAGACAAACAGGCACACCAATAATACATTAGATTCACTTTTTCACAGTGCTCGGTGTTTCGACCATAGGACCCTTGAGTTTGGCCCTATGGCTATCCTCTTCCGGGGCTTCACGTACAGCCTCTTAGGGCTCATCACTCGAGCTCCCAAAGAGCGCACTCTTAGCTTGAGCGTAACCGCTCTCGCGATTTGTTTTCTTGCGTTTACCCGGTCGGTCTAGGTCCTCCAGCTGCTTTCTCATGTCCTGAGCGTAAACACTTACCATCTTGAGAGATTTTTGTTCTCTTCCCGCAACGCTTCCAGCTGGTGTCGATTCACCTCCACTATCCTTGCCCTTTCCCTTTTTAAACTTTTAATAATACTCTGGCACTCTTCAACCATACTTCGCTCTGCCGCCAACTGACCTCTTAGCACCTCCACCTCATGGGACTTCGCAATTAGGCGATGACCCATACTTGCGACTGTTGCCGTGCTTTGCACGCTTAGTGCCAGAGCATCGCTCACGACCCGGTTGTCATCCCTTGCTCCCAGCACCCGTATATCTTTGGGAGTCACTAGATTTCTAGCAACTCCAAGGGCAACATCGTTGTCCAGTAGTATTGAGTCATTCACTGTCACGTGCCCTCGTGCAGAGGCGAAGTAGGGCATCCACACTGGTGCCACTGCTTGGCCCCGAGTCTGAGTCGGTGGAGCTAGGTTGAGATCCAACGAGAATGGGTAGGAAGAGGCCATTTGTTTTCTTACTTGATTTCTCACTTTCTTCTCTTTGGTGTGTTTCTGTGTTTCTGTGTTTTTTTCCCCTATTTCTCTTCCTCTTTTATAGACTTAGTCTGCTTAACCCTAGCCACTGCGCTTCTGGTTTGTCGTGGTCCTTACGGCCTATCACCCTCTGTCGCCTCACCTGTCCCCCAAGCCCTTTAATTGCATTTCTGCCTTTCAGCGCTTTCAAGAAACGAAAGTCGTTACACCTTTCTAAGAAGCCAATAATTCTGGCTTGGGAATGTGAGAGGGGCCTCTGCACGAGACACGTCCCTCGCTTTGTTGCCCATGACTCACAAGAGTCGAGACATCAGGGCCCACTTTTTTCTATTTTTCTGAGTTCTCGCTCTTTGTGCTTCTGACTTGGTTTCTTTGTTTTATTTATTTCCTTCACTTTTGGGCTTTCGTTTGGGTTGGGCTTTCATTTTGGTTTGTACGTTTCATTGGGTTGGATTTCTGCATGTCTGAGACTGTTGTTAGGGCTTACTGTTTTATTTGTTTTTGTTTTTGTTTTTGTTTTTGTTTTTGCAACTGTGTTGTATTTGTATTTCTTGTTTGTTCTTGTTTTTACTTGCTTTGTTCCCTTTATTCTTGTATAACATTGTTGATGCCTAAGTTCTTTAACATTGAGGACAATGTTTATTTCTAAGTTTGGGAAGGGGGTAGCAAGTCTTTTTCGTTTCACTTAAATTCTTGCTTTCTTTTATTTGTTTTCTTTTCAGTTTTGAGTCTTTTGTTTTCAAGTCACTTTCCGGACATATATAATGAGATTGTGATGAATGTTTACATGACTTGATTGAAAAAAAAATAAAAATTTTGTTATTCACTAAATGGCATCGTTCTAGCACGATATGTTTGAAACCCTCTATGCACTTGCCATTTGTTTCATAATTCTCCAGTTGAGGGACTTGCATGATCCAAAGAATTGTATCAGGCATGAATTAGACTTGTATAACCATATAATGTGAGCTTTGAGCCTTGTGCTTCAATTCATGAGTGTTATACACATATTCTTATTTTCTTGTCATCCGAGTTGTTGTTTGATCTTATTATTCATTGACTTGGTTGAACACTTAAAGACATTCATTCTTGTGCAATTTGATTACATGACATTTGAGAAATGATATTAAGGCCCTCTTTGGACCGTTTGTGCCTTTCAAGCTAACCGTATGCATGCTTAAGCATGATTTTCCATTGTAACCACTTTGAGCCTAAATGTAAGCCTTTTCTTTCATTTAACCAATTATCATTCCTAGCCTTAGCCTGAAAATAAGAAGTTACCTTTCTAAGGAACTCATGAGCTTTAATTTGGATGTGTTTTTCATGCTAAGTTTGAGAAGGGATATTACTATTGAAAAAAAAAAAAAAAAAAGAGTACTTCACTCAAAGGGTGAAAGAAAAGAGAAAAGTTGTGGTTAAGTGGCAATGGATTCAAATTCCATTTCCATGTTTCTTGGTTGGCCTTAAAAAAAAAAATAAAAATTGATGGTTGTTCAAATGGAAGAAAGAAGTGTGAACTTAATTTGTGGAGGTATAAGGCTTTGTGGTCTATTTGATCACCTAAAAAAAAATGAGTGAAATTCTCAAGCGTGATGTTTCAAAGTCTTTTAGTCAACGATTGTATGCTCTTACATTGTGAGTTCCTTGGACTTTGTTGTATCTATATCCTTCATTTCTCACTCACCTTACACCCTTAGCCCCATTACAACCTATAATAAAGACCTAAATTGATCCTAAATGTCATGTGGTTGAATTGCACACGTTCTTCTTCTTTTAAGTGTTTAGCATCTTTCTTGAGATCATATTCATGCATGTTTTTCAGCTTGCTAATTTTGAGTTAAGTCCCTTACGGTTTAACTCTATTCTCATATTCTTTATTGAGTGTTGCATTGTAACCCTCTTCCGAGTGATTCATTTGTGAGAGGACAACTTTGGTGAGATTTGAAGTTACATTTATGCTTGGTATGATTTTTGAAGTTGTGTGAAAACTGAAATTGGAGAATGAGTTCCATTTGGCCATCACACTACTACACTTGAGCATGTTGTGTTCTGAACTTTGCCGCCTTGTGACTAATGTCTAAATAGAGTTTTTCTTGTGAAAACTTTTGAGTCGTTTGCCTGAGTCGCTCTCTCTTTGGAAAGTGTTCGGAAAGTTTGTTTCGAGTCTTGTTTTAGTTTCTGTTTTGCTCGAGGACTAGCAAAAGATAAGTTTGGGAAGTTTGTTCGGTTCATTTTTACACATGATTTTTCATGTTATTCACCCACTATTTTGAGTTAGTTCTTGACATTTTATAGCTTTTTACTTCCTTTTTGTGTTTTTTTAGATTTTACCTTGATTGGAATGAAAATGAGCTAAAAGTGCATTATTTGTTATAAATTCTGTTTTTGTTCATTTTCGTAGGTCAACTTTTTGGCCTTGGATCAGTATGCTCCGGTGCTCGGATGAGGTGAAGATCTTCATGAGACTTGTTCCAATGGATGTTAACTACAACATATCCGAATTTGAGCTCAATTGGACAAGTATAGCTCATCCAGCCGATCCTACATGTTACAACAGCTCTGGAAATCCGAAGTGGGCCATATTTTACCTCCATAATGTTATGTTGATTTTTCTTGTTACCATACCATTTGGTAGCAAGAAATTACTTTGATTGAGTGTAATTTTCTAAGACAAAGAGTATCTTTGTGAAGACAAAACTTCATCATGAGGAGGAGACAAGGAGACAAAGACTTTAGCAATATATGAAAAGGATGAGAGAGTGGAGCATAGAGAAGGCATCTTCATGATTCATTTGGGCAGTTTGTCTTGGGAGAAAGGAACGTATCATTGATTCAGTTATCCATTCTATTATTCTACACATTGGAGCAGATTTTGGAGATGAAGCTTGGAGCTAGGGAGCTCAGGGAGGAAGACAAGGGCAACAAAGCAAAGAGTGGAAGAGATTTCCACCATTGAAGACCTTGAGCTCCCATGTTCACAAAATCTGTAACTTCTTTCTAATTATATTTCGAATTTGTGTTTGAAATGATTATGAGAAACTAAACTCCATAGCTAGGGCTTAGGTTGAAGCCCTAAACATGATTACCTTATTGTTTTGATGCTTGAGTGTATGAATTTCTGGATATTGTTGATGAATTTCAATTCACCAAATTAATCTATCCTTGATGTATGTTCTTCTTTGATTGATCACCTTTGAAAGCATGCTTCTTGAGGTTGTTGGGATTATATGAATCTTCATATTTTCCTAAGCAACAAATGGATGGAGTAAGAACCATCCATGTGAATTGGTTTCTTGAACACCTAATGTAAACACCATGCTATTAGGATTCTTGTGATGTTCATATTCTCTTTGAGCTTAATGGGTTTTTCTTGTAATTGAATCAAAGTACTAAGCACACCTAGATTCGGTTATAGGGAACGCACAAGTATTGTAGCACTAGTACTGCACTTTACGTATTTTAGAGAGAATCAATGCATCTTGAGCCACTCGTACTGGTCTTGATTGCGAACATCTTCATCAACACAATGAGAGTTCATCACTTGAGTATCCATGAACATGGGTAGAATTGTTTAGGTGGATTCCGAAAACCCTAGTGTTTGTTACTTGATAATTTCACATTTTGATAATTCATCTCTGCCATTTTCTTTTAAATTCAAAGTCCATTTACTTTCATGCAATAGAAACAGGTCACTTGAAACAAATAAAAACAAAACCCCCCCAATGTGTGTGTGAGTTGCGTGCTTGACACGTTTTGTGTCTTTGTCACTGAATTTGTTTGTTTCCGTAATTGTTTTGGACTTTTGGTCCATGTTGTGTTCTTTCATTTTCTGTGCTGAATCCAACCGTATAAAGAACGTGAATTTTGGACAAACGGTTGGAAAGTTATAGGTCAAAAACTGGACAAAGGTCGAAGCTGAAAAACAGAGAAACGAATCTGCCAAAATTGTGATAAAAGGGTGATAGAAAATGCTGTTTGTGTTTTTCTTTAGTTTTCTTGTGTTGTTTCATTTCTTTTACACTTCTTTACTCATTTTTAGTTTCCATTTTGCATTTGTGCATTTGTGGGTGTCAAATAAGTTTTCTTTACGTACTCAAATTAGAACTTGTAGGAAGCCGACAGTTCTTCGTGGGATCGACCCCGTACTTACATAATCTATACTTTAATAGATTCTTGCACTTGCGGGTATTTTTAATTAGTTGTTTGCACATTAATTTGTGTCCTTTTAGGAATGCAACATGGCCTGCCGCACCGATCAGAGAAGTGGAAGCGATCGAGCGGGTGCGAGCTAAGATTGCCGAAGAAGATCGCTTTTTTAAGGAGCTGCTTTACTTCCGGAACGTTTATAAGGCAGGCTTGATCGGTAAAGGCAGAACACGACCGAAGGGTCAAGGAGGAAGAGGAAGAGGAGAAAAGGCAGAGTAAGTGATGCCGTTCGGCAGTCAGTATTTTCTTTTTCTTAAGGTACCGTTTCTTTCATAACTTTGTTTTTATGCAGTGGCAGGTGGGAGGCCTATGAGTGAGGCGACCAGGAGGCGCTTGGAGGGCCAAGGGACGCCGATGCGGAAGAAAGGGAGTCCCCCAGGCTGAAGAAGAAAGAAAGCAGCCCAGGCGTCTGGAGGGGCTTCGGCTGATGAGACGACGGTGGCCGATCGCCGCCGAGAGAAGAGGGAAGCCGAAGCAGAGGCCGTTCGGGAGATTCACCTCCAGGTGACAGGCAAGAGGCAAATCGAGGGTCCCCTCGACGTGACGCCAATGCCAAAGAAACCTAGGAGGCCGAACGAGGGGACCTCCGTGCTAATTCCCGACGATGAAGGGGAGGGGGATGAGGGGCCTGTCACCATAGCGTGTCCTCGGAAGGCGGTGCCGTTCATCAACTCCATGATTGATGGCGCCCAAATGGGAGCTGTCCGAGATAGAGCAACTGTCGATTGAAGACGTTGCGTGAGCAGACCGGACGAGCTTTCCGACTTAGGCTGCAGTAAGTATTCATCTGAGGGTTTCAAGTGTTTATTCGTTCGGCTTATATAAGTGTGCATCTGTTGCAGCTGATATGGAGATGTGGCTCTGTGTAAGCGAGCCATCAATGCTGCCGAACGGTACCAAAGAAGTTCGAAGAGGGCCGTTCGAAGATTGTCAATGCCGGAAAAACTTATTCAGGAGGCCGACCGGCGGGCCGAAGAGAATGCTGCGAAGATGCAGAGCTATCTTCGAAAGTGGCAGCAATGGAATTGGAGCTTGGTCACGGCGCAAGAGGCTAAGGCCTGCGGTGGAGGTGGCGATGGATTGCAGTCGAACGGTCGCAGCCAAGGAAGTGGAAGAGGTGAAAGCGAAGGCCGTGCAAACTACCGATCCACAGAGGAGTTCAAGCTGCTATTGGACAGGAAGTCATGGACAAATGTGACGATCTTGTTTACCGATTCAAGCTGTACAATGCTGATAAGAAGCTGAATCTCAACTCTCCTTCGGGATCCGCCACCGCTGCCAGAGGGCGTAACCGAGGAGATGGTGGAGGCTTACAAGGGCGAGGATGCCGAACCCGAAGAGGCCGATGAGACGACTCCAGTAGTGAAGAGGAAGAGAGCCACCCAACGTCGAACGTGAGCAGCGCGCCTAATGCCGAAGCTTCGATCACTGCCGAGCCCGTGTCTGCCCAATGATTGAGCTGCCGACTCCTCCTGCCCTTAGGCTGTAGATTTCTATTTTCGTAATTATTGAAATGTAATATTTTTGGAACAGGCCCGAATGACATTTGTTTTAACAGTTTACCGTTTGTGGCTATTTTATCTAATGTTTATTTTGATTCGGTTTGAAGTGCTATTTTCTCGTATCTTGTATGTGCATGTCGTAGGTAGCGTATTTAGAATATAGTACCGTTTGTGTATGGTAATGCCGTATGTATAAAATAAGGAGTTAAAATAAACCGAATACAACGGTGGTGGACCGAAGGTACGAGCACTGTACAAAAAGTGATGACCGAATGTAAAGTCACTTGTAGTAGTCGTATTTCAAATGTTCTACGTTCCAAGGGTGGCCAAGGGTTTGGCCATCGGTACCACGCAATCGGTAAGTTCCCGGTCGGCAGATGGTGACGATCTCATAAGAACCTTCCCATGAAGGACCAAGGGTGCCTTCGTTGGAGTCCTTAGTGGTGAGGAGAGATTTCCGAGTCGTTAGTAGCGAGAGGTCCTCTGTTTGTAGGCAGCGTTCCGAAGCTGAGCCTGGGAACAATGTTCGTCGACGAGGTCAAGGTTGAGTGCAAGTAGCGTCTCGTTTTGCTCTGGTGTGTAAGATGCTGTTCGGCACATGGGTGCGTTGATTTCGACTGGAACAACAGCTTTTGTACGAAAGGAGGGAAAATGGTGTTTCGCCAGTCGACCGTCGGTAGGTGGTAGGGTGTGTTAATGGCTCATAATGCCTCTGGGAGCAAATCGTGCCAGGCTCCCTTTGTTGCCCCAAGCTTCTTTTTTAGTGTCTTCTTGATGATCTTGTTAATGGCCTCTTACCTGGCCGTTCAATTGAGGGTGGGCTGGAGATGTGAAGAACAAGTTGATGTTGAATCGGTGGCATAGGTGCCAGAACTGAGAGGAGTCAAAATGTTTACCGTTGTCGGAGATGATGATAATAGGGAGGCCGAACCGACAAAAATGTTCTTCCAAACGAAATGCTCAACTCTGGCTTCGGTGATAGTTGCCAAGGCTTCGAGCCGAGGGTGTCCCTTCCCTTGGGGTATGGGGCAGATAAGATCTAACCCCATTGAGCAAACAGCCATGGGCTGACAATCGAAGTTAAGTTAAGTGCTTCGGCAGGCAATTTGGGACGAAGCCGAAACGCTGGCACTGATCACACCTCTGGACAAGGTTGGTGGCCTCGGCATGGAGAGTCGGCAAGTAATACCCTTGCCGTATAGTCTTGAAAGCCAACGATCGCGCACCAAATGGTCCCCACAGGCTCCTTCGTGAATCATTCATAGGACGTAGTTTCCTTGTTGTGGAGTCATGCACCAAAGCAATGGTAAGGGGTGACCGCGCCGATAGAGAGTCTGATTCAAAAGGAGGTAATGCGCCGATCGGCGGCGGAGAGTCTTAGCATCGGACTTGTTGTCTGGCAACGTTCCGCTTGCGAGTAGGCGTGGATGGGATCCATCCAACTTGGGTCCTGCCGCAGGCATGTATCTCGTTTCTGCTGCCAGTGGTGCTACGCCGCGCGAGGATTCGATCGGCACATGGCGGCCCACGTTATCCTCGATTGCCGATGCCAGGCTTGACAAGGCATCAGCATGGCCGTTCTCGGATCTGGGATTCGTTGTACCTAATACGCAGTAAAGTGGTGGAGCAATCGGCGGGCGTGCGTCAAGTAGGCAGCCATCGAAGTGTCTTTGGCTTCAAATTCAGTTAGTACCTGATTGACGACAAGTTACTAGTCGCTGCATTATCTAAGCTGTTGAGCTCCCATTTTCCTTAGCCAGCCGAAGGGCCTGCCAACAGAGCTTCATATTCGGATTCATTGTTGGAAGCCTGGAATTGGAATCGGATGGCATATTCGATGGTTGGCTGATCAGGGGCTTTTAGTCTAAGCCGGCTCCGCTGCCTTGTCGGTTAGACGAGCCATCCACATAGAGAGTCCAGACGGGAATCGACGGATTAAGGGTCCCTTCGGTCGGATGAGCAACCATTGATGCCGAAGCCGATTCTTGGGCGATGTCTTCCGGATGTTCCTATTCGGACGTAGTCATTTCAGGATGAAATCGGCTACAGCCTGGCCCTTCTCGGCAGGCCGAGGGGGTGTGAAAGTGGATGTCGAATTCGCCGAGTTCGATGGCCCATTTGACCAACCGACCGGATGTCTCAGGTCGCTCTGTAGGATTTGGCACAGAGGCTGATTGGTGAGAACGGTGATACTGTGACCCTGAAAATACGGCCGAGCTTCCGTGCTGAGAGGACTAAAGCGTAGGCGAGCTTCTCGAGCTCGGGTACCGAATCTCAGCATCCTGCAGGGCATGACTAGTATAGAGAAAATTGGGAGTCTATGCCGTTCGGCTTGCGAATGAGCACAGAGCTAAGTGCTGTTGCCGAAACCGAGAGGTATAGGATGAGTTCTTCGCCGGGAGGGGGTGGATAGTAGGGGCACTCTGCTCATGTAGGCCTTGAGGTCCTGGAAGGCCGATCGCATTCGGCAGTCCAGACAATCTGCCGTTTGCTTCCTTTGAGGGCTTTAAAGAAAGGAGCGCACCGATCGGTGGCCTTGGATATGAATCGGGCAAGGGCGACGACACGCCTCGTGAGGCTCTGGATATCCTTTGTGTCTTCGGTATCTGCATGTCGAGCAATGCCTTGATTTTCTTAGGTTGGCCTCAATGCCCCATTGGCTGATCATGAAGCCAAGAAATTTGCCTGAAGAGACGCCGAAGGCACACTTGCTTGGGTTGAGACGCATGTGTACTTCTTTAAAACACTAAACATGAGGGAGAGGTTATGGAGATGAGAATCGGCTGTTTGCTTTTGACCAGCATGTCATCCACATAGACCTCCATCGAGGTGCTGATGAGTTCGGAGAAGATTTTATTGACCAAGCGCTGGTAGGTTGCCCCAGCGTTCTTCAGGCCGAACGGCATGACATTGTAACAGTAAACTCCCTTGTCGGTGATGAATGCCGTATGTTCCGATCGGTAGGGCTCATGAATATTGGTTGTAGCCTGAGTATGCGTCCATGAAGTTGAGAAGTTCATGGCCTGTTGTGGCGTCCACCATCTGATCGATCCTTGGCAGAGGAAAACTGTCCTTCGGGCAAGCCTTGTTTAAATCGATATGTCCTGACACATTCTCCAGGCGCCGCTCGATTTTTGACCAGGACCGAATTGGCCAGCCAACTGGGTAAGTGACTTCCTGGATGAAGCCGATTGTTCGTAGTTTCTCCACCTCGATTCTCATTGCTTCATACCGTTCGGCATCATAGGCTCGCCGTTTCTGCCTGATGGGTTTGAAAGTGGGACAAATGCTGAGCTTGTGACTGATGACGTTTGGGGCGATGCCAGGCATGTCATCTTACGACCAAGCGAAGACTTCTGTATTGGAGCGCAAGAAGGTAATGAAATCGGCACGCAGTGCTGAACTCAGGGTGGTGCCGATTCGAACCTACGGTGGCTCTGCTTCGTAGAGGTAACCGATTCCAAATCTTCAATAGGTTGTGCTTGTGGGGTGACGGCCTCATCCCTGGGATCATCCGGTTTGTCCATGCCCCTGCCGTTCGGCATAGTTATCTTGGCAGAAACTGAGTATGCCTCCCGAAGCGTAGCTTTTGCCGATTCCTTATTGCCGAAACGTAACATGTCTGCGCACTCAACTGATCCCCTCGCACTTGGCCGACGCCAGCGTGTGTGGAGAACTTGAGGAAGAGCATGTGTGGTGATAACATGGCCTTCATTCTTGTGAGCGCCGTCCTACCGATGATGGCGTTATACGCCGTTGGGCAATCGATGACAAGGAAATGAGTGTAGATGATGGTTCGTCAGGGAATAGTGCCGACAGCAAATGGGAGTTGGACACTGCTGATCGGTTCGACCATGTCGCCCGAGAAACTGAGGAAGGGGGTGATGTCTTTGTTCAGATGCTGAGGGTCTATACCGAGGACATTGAAGGCATCGGCAAAGAGCACATTGACTGAACTGCCGGTGTCAATGAGGATCCGGCCTACATCAAAATCTGAAATATCGGCCCGTATGATCATGGGATCGGAGTGGGGGAAGATGATGCCTCGTTCTTCCTCTTCAGAGAAGGTAATGGGTTCCCAACCGATTCACCAGGACTTGTCGTTGCGTCCTCCCACTACACTGAGGATCTGGGGATGCCGAACGGCACGAACGTAGTTTTTAACGGATCGGTTGCTAGTGTCAGCAATGGGTGCCCCTCCACTGATCATATTGATCTGCCGATTCGATGGTTTGTCCGATGTGATTTAGTGCTTAAATACTGATCCACCTTGCCCTCGTTGATGAGGCGTTCGACGATTTTGCGAAGGGCGATACAAGATTCTGTGTCATGGCCGTTGTACTGGTGGTATCGGCAGAATACGCCGGTGTCTTTCTCGTTCTGTCGAGGAAGCTTCCGGTTGTTCGGCTCGGTATCATTTCACTTCGGTCAGAATGACATGCTCGTAGGTGGTGTTGAGTAAGGTGAAAATCTCCGTTGGCCGATTCGTCTTCAGATCTCGCAGTCCTTGCCCCTTTTGTTGCTGTCCTGCCGATCCCGGAAGTGATCCTTCCGTTTGTTTCGTGCCTCGGAAAAAGCAGAGGTAGGGGGTGCCGTTCTGTAGAGGGCCTGGTTTGTCGTCCGATTCGCCGGGGAATCAGTCATAGCCTTGCGTCAAAGGTCGATCGGCCGTTGCCTCTTTGCTTGACAAGGCCGAAGCCGCTATACTTGGAGTTGAAATGTTCGGCCTTGGCGTGGATGGCTGCCTACTTCATTAATTCGGAGTATGTGGTCCAGTTGCTGCTGTGGACCAGATAGCGAAACTGAGACGATCGAAGGCCGCTTTTGAAGGCACCGAAGGCTACCCTATCATCAGTTTCTAGACATCTAAAGTACTCATGGCTGAACCTAGCCGCATATTCCCTCAATGGCTCATCGTCTTGCTGCCGAACGGTATAGAGGTCGTCGGCAGAATACAGGCGATTTGTCTGAATCATA
>BJCG01002946.1:15000-17500 GCA_005406145.1 Prunus yedoensis
CGCTCCGACTCGCCGCTCGCCCACAAATCCGAAGGCAACAAAACATTTGTTTTAATTTTGAAGAAATTTTTTGAAAACATTGGCTTGGCAACCCCAATCCGCGACTATCCACCCACCGCCACCCCACACCGGTGGTTGTTGTTTGCGAAATGAGGTTTGTGGTCGACATGCCCGCGCATTTGAGAAGGAGTCCTAGCACTCCGTGCTCTCCCATGCCAAAAAAAAGCCTAGACAACCCCATTTCGCAACTTTCCACGCCTTTTTTTTTTTTTTTTTTTTCCATCACCCATGGCGGCGGCGTGGGTGGCGGCCGGATTCCAGCCACCTCCGCCATGGGCGGCAGCCCCCCGACCCCGACACCAAACCCATAATACCGAGGGCAACATATCGAGGCAACATGACATGGGTGTGGCGTGGGGGAAGGGGGCTGCAGTTAGGAAGGCATGGGCTGCCATGCATATGCAGGCAACACACACCCCCCTATATAGCATTTTATGCATTTAGCCCTTTGACAGGAAGAGACATCACCTATGCGCGAGGAGTCATAATGGGCTCTAAATAATTCAATACAAGGTATTTGGACGTGATTTTTTGCAGGGATACTAAGAAAAATGCAATCTATGATGGGAAAAAGTTTCATAAATTTTTGAAGTCGGGAAGTATTTTTTATTATTTTAGAAGTCGTAAAATTGAAAAATCATTAAAAAAAATCTGGGAAGAATTTTTTAGTTCTGTAAGTTGGAGAAGGTCCTAAAAATCATAGACTACTTATGGGAGCTTATTGTGCGAGGAAATGTCAATAAAATGGGGTTTGACAAGGTTTGAAAAAATCTGTCGACATTTGAAAAAAAGCCCAGCGTAGGCTGCCGGCATGCTGCGCGCAGACTGCGCGCAGGCTGCGCGCACGCCAAGGCAGGACATGTCTCGCTAGCCTCGCTGTCGACAGAATCAGCACGCTGCGCGCAAGCTGCGCACACACTGCGCGCAAGCTGCGCGCACACTTCGCGCGCCAAGGCAGGACATGTCTCGCTAGCCTCACTGTCGACAGAATCAGCGCGCTGCGCGCAAGCTGCGCACACCCTGCCAGCATTCCGCGCACACCCTGCCTGCATGCTGCGCGCACGATGCGCACAGGCTGCCGGCATGCTGCGCGCAGCCCATGGCTGGACAAGTTCCGAAAAATTCTGTCGACATTTTCAGCAGCGCGCACGCGAGGTCAGGCTGTCGGCATGCTGCGCAAAGGCTGCCGGCATGCTGCGCAAAGGCTGCCGGCATGCTGCGCGAAGCCCATGGCAGGTCTAGGCCACAACTTGGGCATGGCATGCTGCGCACACGCCAAGGCAGGACATGTCTCGCTAGCCTCACTGTCGACAGAATCAGCGCGCTGCGCGCAAGCTGCGCACACCCTGCCAGCATTCCGCGCACACCCTGCCTGCATGCTGCGCGCACGATGCGCACAGGCTCCCGGCATGCTGCGCGCAGCCCATGGCTGGACAAGTTCCGAAAAATTCTGTCGACATTTTCAGCAGCGCGCACGCGAGGTCAGGCTGTCGGCATGCTGCGCAAAGGCTGCCGGCATGCTGTGCGAAGCCCATGGCAGGACAAGTTTCAAAAATTTCCGTCGACATTTTTACGCCACGGTAGGCTTCCGGAAGCGTCACTAGGTCGGAATGCGTTGAATGGGAGCAAAGGCAAGGCCACGGCATGCCAAGGCGAAGGCAACGCATGGGTTGAATGGCTTGGTCTAGGCCACATCATGGTGACGGCATGCCAAGGCAAGGCAAGGCAAGCCATCCTTATCCTCCCATGGCCTCAATTTCTCGGAATGCCTTGAATGATGAGCAATGCCAAGGCAAGGCAACGCATGCCAAGGAATGGCTTGGTCTAGGCCACAACTTGGGCATGGCATGCCAATGCAAGGCAAGGCAAGCCACACCATCCGAAGCCTCCAATAACCTCATTTTCTCGGAATGCCTTGAATGGGCACGGCATGTGAAGGCAAGGCAAGGTCCTAAAAATCATTTGTAAGTTGGAGAAGGCCCTAAAAATCATAGACTTAATTACAGGGAGCTTATTGTGCGGGGAAATTTGAACAAAAATGGGGTTTGACAAGGTTTGAAACTTCGGTCGACATTTTCAGCATGCTGCGCGCAGGCTGCCGACATGCCAAGGCATGACAAGGTTTCGAAAATTCTGCCGACAGATTGATCCATACGCGCACGCTGCCGACATGCTGCGCGCAGGCTTCGTGCATGATGCGCGCAGGCTGCCGACATGCCAAGGCAGGCCAAGCTTCCAATAGCCTCACTTCTCAAAATGCCTTGAATGGGGCAATGCCAAGGCCACGGCATGCCAAGGCAAGGCAAGGCAGGCCAAGCTTCCAATAGCCTCACTTTCTCAAAATGCCTTGAATGGGGCAATGCCAAGGCCACGGCATGCCAAGGCAAGGCAAGGCAAGGCGCGGCATGGCAAGGCAACACAAGGCGTGCAAAGGCCAAGG
>BJCG01002946.1:22500-27500 GCA_005406145.1 Prunus yedoensis
AATTTCAAAGATTACCCGGGCCTGTCGGCCAAGGCTTATAGACTCGTTGAATACAATCAGTGTAGCGCGCGTGCGGCCCAGAACATCTAAGGGCATCACAGACCTGTTATTGCCTCAAACTTCCTTGGCCTAAGCGGCCATAGTCCCTCTAAGAAGCTGGCCGCGGAGGGATCCTCCGCATAGCTAGTTAGCAGGCTGAGGTCTCGTTCGTTAACGGAATTAACCAGACAAATCGCTTCCACCACTAAGAACGGCCATGCACCACCACCCATAGAATCAAGAAAGAGCTCTCTAGTCTGTCAATCCTTACTATGTCTGGACCTGTTAAGTTTCCCCGTGTTGAGTCAAATTAAGCCGCAGGCTCCCACTCCTGGTGGTGCCCTTCCGTCAATTCCTTAAGTTTCAGCCTTGCGACCATACTCCCCCGGAACCCAAAAACTTTGATTTATCATAAGGTGCCGGCGGAGTCCTAAAAGTAACATCCGCCGATCCTGGTCGGCATCGTTTATGGTTGAGACTAGGACGGTATCGCTCGTCTTCGAGACCCCAACTTTCGTTCTTGATTAATGAAACATCCTTGGCAAATGCTTTCGCAGTTGTTCGTCTTTCAGTAAATCCAAGAATTTCACTCTGACTATGAAAGACGAATGCCCCAGACTGTCCCTGTTAATCATACTCCGATCCAAGGGCCAAAGATAGGACCGAAATCCTATGATGTTTATCCCATGCTAATGTATCCAGAGCGTAGGCTTGCTTTGAGCACTCTACATGTCTTCAAAGTAAAAGCACCGGAGGCACGACCCGGCCAATATAAGGCCAGGAGCCGTATCGCCGGTAGAAGGGACGAGCCGACCGGTGCCACCAGAGGCGGGACCGGTTCGACCCAACCCAAGGTCCAACTACGAGCTTTTTAACTGCAACAACTTAAATATACGCTATTGGAGCTGAATACCGCGGCTGCTGGCACCACAGACTTGCCCTCCAATGGATCCTCGTAAGGGATTTAGATTGTACTCATTCCAATTACCAGACTCTATGAGCCCGGTATTGTTATTTATTGTACTACCCTCCCCGTGTCAGGATTGGGGTAATTTGCGCGCCTGCTGCCTTCCGTGGATGTGGTAGCCGTTTCTCAGGCTCCCTCTCCGGACATCGAAACCCTAATTCCTCCGTCACCCGTCACCACCATGGTAGGCCACTATCCTACCATCGAAAGTTGATAGGGCAGATATTTGAATGATGCGTCGCCAGCAACGATGGCTGTGCGATCCGTCGAGTTATCATCTGAATCATCAGAGCAACGGGCAGAGCCGCGTCAGCCTTTTATCTAATAAATGATCCCTTCCAGAAGTCGGGGTTTGTTGCACGTTATTAGCTCTAGAATTACTACGGTATCCGAGTAGTAGATACAGTCAAACAAACTATAACTGATTTAATGAGCAATTCGCAGTTTCACAGTCTGAATTAGTTCATACTACACATGCATTGCTTATCTTTGAGACAAGCATTACTGACTACTGGCAGGAATCAACCAGGGTGTAGCACTTCCTCTTTCCGACATCGGCTCGTGCAAGAACAACGACCTTGCGGGTCGAGAGCTCGCCGCGGGCACGACAGTCGTACGTGTCGAGCGAAAACGCTTCAAATTGGACAGATCGGAGCCGAAGACCCCACGGCCGCTTAATGCTCCGCATCCGAGATCACAAGCAGAAACTTGTGGACCTTCACAATCTCACGATGAATCGTGGTTATCGGGCACCAGCACTGCTACAACGTCCTCTCTGCTGCCGCGAAGGAGCAAGAGAGGAAAGGGACAACGAGAGGCACCATTCCTTAACAATAGGTAGCCAAAACAGGAACCCATTACCCGCACAAGCCAATCTTGAAGCATCAATCGAGGGGTATTGAGACGACAGTTCGATGCCAGAGCAAAGAGGCCTGCCGGTGCATACAACCCATTCACCACTCACACGCCGTTTGCAGTAGCAAAGCCCAAGCACCACCAAACGAACCGCACATCTCAACAAGCACAATGGCTAACCGAGAATGCGGCTGCACCGAGTGGAGCCAAGCCCGCACCGCTAGGCATGACAAGAATACCATGAAATCTAGGCAAGTAGGCAACCGATATGTTGTGGGTTCGTAACTCGTAGGAGTGTCACTTTCAACGTGCTCGGTATTGGGCTGAGTTTCTAAAAACAACCTTGCACACCGAGGTTAAACTTTACCGGCTCCACTCCGACTCGCCACTCGCCCACAAATCCGAAGGCAACCGAGGTTTTTCATTGCTACTCTTAAGATTGTCATCCTCGACTTGCTCGTGCATTGGGCTCGCACCGTGCACACACAAGCAATGCCTAGACAATCCCAATCATAACTCAACACGTGTGAGAGTGGCCAACAATTCACTAGCTTCTTCATCAACTCCGCCGAAAGCCATCCTCGACATACCCGTGCATTGAGAAGGTTTGGTGGCCGTACTCCCAACACAAAAGCATACCGAGGACAACCCCAAGCAAAAGCTCACCCAAAGCCAACGCATCGTCACCACGTGTTCGTGTGGCCAACAATTGGCTAGCTTCTTCATCAACCCCGCCGAAAGCCATCCTCGACATACCCGTGCATTGAGAAGGTTTGGTGGCCGTACTCCCAACACAAAAGCAAACCGAGGACAACCCCAAGCAAAAGTTCACTTGAAGCCAACCCATCGTCCCCCACACTAGTGGGTGAATGGTGTGCTTCCCGGGGTTGGCATAGACATTCCCTCGCATGCAAAAGATTGTCGATGCGAAAGTTTGTCTATGCCAACCCCGGGAAGCACACCATTCACACACTCCCGACCGGTGTGGTGTGGCGGTGATTGGATAGTTACGGATTGAGCACTTGCCAAGGATCAAAATTTGTTTTAGAAGAAACATTTTCAAAAAGTTTTTAAAATCTTGTGGGTTTGCAACTCATAAGAGCGTCACTTTCAACGTGCTCGGTATTGGATTGAGTTTCTAAAAACAACCGTGCACACCGAGGTTAAACTTTACCGGCTCCACTCCGACTCGCCGCTCGCCCACAAGTCCGAAGGCAACAAAACATTTGTTTTTCATTTTGATGAAAATTTCAGTTTTTAAATCTTTGTTGGTTTGAAATTGTTTTGAAAAGGTTCTTTAAATCTAGTGGGTTTGCAACTCATAAGAGCGTCACTTTCAACGTGCTCGGTATTGGATTGAGTTTCTAAAAACAACCGTGCACACCGAGGTTAAACTTTACCGGCTCCACTCCGACTCGCCGCTCGCCCACTAGTCCGAAGGCAACGAAACATTTGTTTTTCATTTTGATGAAAATTTCTGTTTTTAATGAATGTTGGTTTGAAATTGTTTTGAAAAGGTTCTTTAAATCTTGTGGGTTTGCAACTCATAAGAGCGTCACTTTCAACGTGCTCGGTATTGGATTGAGTTTCTAAAAACAACCGTGCACACCGAGGTTAAACTTTACCGGCTCCGCTCCGACTCGCCGCTCGCCCACAAATCCGAAGGCAACAAAACATTTGTTTTTAATTTTGAAGAAATTTTTTGAAAACATTGGCTTGGCAACCCCAATCCGCGACTATCCACCCACCGCCACCCCACACCGGTGGTTGTTGTTGCGAAATGAGGTTGTGGTCGACATGCCCGCGCATTTGAGAAGGAGTTCCTAGCACTCCGTGCTCTCCCATGCCAAAAAAAAGCCTAGACAACCCCATTTCGCAACTTTCCACGCCTTTTTTTTTTTTTTTTTTCCATCACCCATGGCGGCGGCGTGGGTGGCGGCCGGATTCCAGCCACCTCCGCCATGGGCGGCAGCCCCCCGACCCCGACACCAAACCCATAATACCGAGGCAACATATCGAGGCAACATGACATGGGTGTGGCGTGGGGGAAGGGGGCTGCAGTTAGGAAGGCATGGGCTGCCATGCATATGCAGGCAACACACACCCCCCTATATAGCATTTTATGCATTTAGCCCTTTGACAGGAAGAGACATCACCTATGCGCGAGGAGTCATAATGGGCTCTAAATAATTCAATACAAGGTATTTGGACGTGATTTTTTGCAGGGATACTAAGAAAAATGCAATCTATGATGGGAAAAAGTTTCATAAATTTTTGAAGTCGGGAAGTATTTTTTATTATTTTTAGAAGTCGTAAAATTGAAAAAATCATTAAAAAAAATCTGGGAAGAATTTTTTAGTTCTGTAAGTTGGAGAAGGTCCTAAAAATCATAGACTACTTATGGGGAGCTTATTGTGCGAGGAAATGTCAATAAAAATGGGGTTTGACAAGGTTTGAAAAAATCTGTCGACATTTGAAAAAAGCCCAGCGTAGGCTGCCGGCATGCTGCGCGCAGACTGCGCGCAGGCTGCGCGCACGCCAAGGCAGGACATGTCTCGCTAGCCTCGCTGTCGACAGAATCAGCACGCTGCGCGCAAGCTGCGCACACACTGCGCGCAAGCTGCGCGCACACTTCGCGCGCCAAGGCAGGACATGTCTCGCTAGCCTCACTGTCGACAGAATCAGCGCGCTGCGCGCAAGCTGCGCACACCCTGCCAGCATTCCGCGCACACCCTGCCTGCATGCTGCGCGCACGATGCGCACAGGCTGCCGGCATGCTGCGCGCAGCCCATGGCTGGACAAGTTCCGAAAAATTCTGTCGACATTTTCAGCAGCGCGCACGCGAGGTCAGGCTGTCGGCATGCTGCGCAAAGGCTGCCGGCATGCTGCGCAAAGGCTGCCGGCATGCTGCGCGAAGCCCATGGCAGGTCTAGGCCACAACTTGGGCATGGCATGCTGCGCACACGCCAAGGCAGGACATGTCTCGCTAGCCTCACTGTCGACAGAATCAGCGCGCTGCGCGCAAGCTGCGCACACCCTGCCAGCATTCCGCGCACACCCTGCCTGCATGCTGCGCGCACGATGCGCACAGGCTCCCGGCATGCTGCGCGCAGCCCATGGCTGGACAAGTTCCGAAAAA
>BJCG01002947.1:25000-27500 GCA_005406145.1 Prunus yedoensis
ACCCCCGCCGAAGCCATCCTCGACATACCCGTGCATTGAGAAGGTTTGGTGGCCTTACTCCCACACAAAAGCAAACCGAGGACAACCCCAAGCAAAAGTTCACTTGAAGCCAACCCATCGTCCCCACACTAGTGGGTGAATGGTGTGCTTCCCGGGGTTGGCATAGACATTCCCTCGCATGCAAACGATTGTCGATGCGAAAGTTTGTCTATGCCAACCCCGGAAGCACACCATTCACACACTCCCGACCGGTGTGGTGTGGCGGTGATTGGATAGTTACGGATTGAGCACTTGCCAAGGATCAAAATTTGTTTTAGAAGAAACATTTTCAAAAGTTTTTAAAATCTTTGTGGGTTTGGCAACTCATAAGAGCGTCACTTTCAACGTGCTCGGTATTGGATTGAGTTTCTAAAAACAACCGTGCACACCGAGGTTAAACTTTACCGGCTCACTCCGACTCGCCGCTCGCCACAAGTCCGAAGGCAACAAAACATTTGTTTTTCATTTTGATGAAAATTTCAGTTTTAAATCTTTGTTGGTTTGAAATTGTTTTGAAAAGGTTCTTTAAATCTAGTGGGTTTGCAACTCATAAGAGCGTCACTTTCAACGTGCTCGGTATTTGATTGAGTTTCTAAAAACAACCGTGCACACCGAGGTTAAACTTTACCGGCTCCACTCCGACTCGCCGCTCGCCCACTAGTCCGAAGGCAACGAAACATTTGTTTTTCATTTTGATGAAAATTTCTGTTTTTAATGAATGTTGGTTTGAAATTGTTTTGAAAAGGTTCTTTAAAATCTTGTGGGTTTGCAACTCATAAGAGCGTCACTTTCAAACGTGCTCGGTATTGGATTGAGTTTCTAAAAACAACCGTGCACACCGAGGTTAAACTTTACCGGCTCCGCTCCGACTCGCCGCTCGCCCACAAATCCGAAGGCAACAAAACATTTGTTTTAATTTTGAAGAAATTTTTGAAAACATTGGCTTGGCAACCCCAATCCGCGACTATCCACCCACCGCCACCCCACACCGGTGGTTGTTGTGCGAAATGAGGTTGTGGTCGACATGCCCGCGCATTTGAGAAGGAGTTCCTAGCACTCCGTGCTCTCCCATGCCAAAAAAAAAGCCTAGACAACCCCATTTCGCAACTTTCCCACGCCTTTTTTTTTTTTTTTTTTTCCATCACCCATGGCGGCGGCGTGGTGGCGGCCGGATTCCAGCCACCTCCGCCATGGCGGCAGCCCCCCGACCCGACAACCAAACCCATAATACCGAGGCAACATATCGAGGCAACATGACAGGGTGTGGCGTGGGGGAAGGGGGCTGCAGTTAGGAAGGCATGGGCTGCCATGCATATGCAGGCAACACACACCCCCCTATATAGCATTTTATGCATTTAGCCCTTTGACAGGAAGAGACATCACCTATGCGCGAGGAGTCATAATGGGCTCTAAATAATTCAATACAAGGTATTTGGACGTGATTTTTTGCAGGGATACTAAGAAAAATGCAATCTATGATGGGAAAAAGTTTCATAAATTTTTGAAGTCGGGAAGTATTTTTATTATTTTTAGAAGTCGTACAATTGAAAAAATCATTAAAAAAATCTGGGAAGAATTTTTTAGTTCTGTCAGTTGGAGCAGGTCCTACAAATCATAGACTACTTATGGGGAGCTTATTGTGCGAGGAAATGTCAATAAAAATGGGGTTTGACAAGGTTTGAAAACAAATCTGTCGACATTTGAAAAAAGCCCAGCGTAGGCTGCCGGCATGCTGCGCGCAGACTGCGCGCAGGCTGCGCGCACGCCAAGGCAGGACATGTCTCGCTAGCCTCGCTGTCGACAGAATCAGCACGCTGCGCGCAAGCTGCGCACACACTGCGCGCAAGCTGCGCGCACACTTCGCGCGCCAAGGCAGGACAGTCTCGCTAGCCTCACTGTCGACAGAATCAGCGCGCTGCGCGCAAGCTGCGCACACCCTGCCAGCATTCCGCGCACACCCTGCCTGCATGCTGCGCGCACGATGCGCACAGGCTGCCGGCATGCTGCGCGCAGCCCATGGCTGGACAAGTTCCGAAAAATTCTGTCGACATTTTCAGCAGCGCGCACGCGAGGTCAGGCTGTCGGCATGCTGCGCAAAGGCTGCCGGCATGCTGCGCAAAGGCTGCCGGCATGCTGCGCGAAGCCCATGGCAGGTCTAGGCCACAACTTGGGCATGGCATGCTGCGCACACGCCAAGGCAGGACATGTCTCGCTAGCCTCACTGTCGACAGAATCAGCGGCGCTGCGCGCAAGCTGCGCACACCCTGCCAGCATTCCGCGCACACCCTGCCTGCATGCTGCGCGCACGATGCGCACAGGCTCCCGGCATGCTGCGCGCAGCCCATGGCTTGGACAAGTTCCGAAAAATTCTGTCGACATTTTCAGCAGCGCGCACGCGAGGTCAGGCTGTCGGCATGCTGCGCAAAGGCTGCCGGCATGCTGTGCGAAGCCCATGGCAGGG
>BJCG01002948.1:0-5000 GCA_005406145.1 Prunus yedoensis
CACTTAGATGGGCTATAGAAAGTAAGATAGGAGGAAATGCAGAAATATAATATGAAAAAATATATATAATATATATATAAGGAAATGGAAAAAGATCATATTCTATTTGTACTGTATCTGAGATGCATTTTGGCTATTCCCACCCCTCAATTCCCCTAGACTATACTTTTTTGTCTTTCAACTAACTGATTTACTCTTTCGAATATGTATGAAGTATTAACGTTCTTTTTGAACGAGAGGAGACACAGTATGGACAAATAAAAAAACAAGAGGGAACAAAATAAAATTCTTTTGTATACTACTATATACATATTATATACATATGATATACATATGATATATATATTAATATATAAATATAAATATTAAGGGGTATATCTCCGACATTTAGATGGATAAATATGTATCATGATCTACATGATCTATACTAGATCTATACTATATAATGAATATGTATGTTGACCCATATCAATTAATTTGTAGAATGTATACTCATACAAATTACTCATGTGCCAGGAACCAGATTTGAACTGGTGACACGAGGATTTTCAAGTTCCTCTGCTCTACCAGCTGAGCTAATCCGACCAGTCACGACACATCGCATCATCCTCATTTTATTTTAATATAGGACTTGGTCTATGTCAATTAGAACAACGAAAAAAAGTATTACAAAGTATTATTACAGGCCCTGTATAGAATTTCTTGGATCTTCAAAAAAAAATTCTAAGTTTCAGTACAAATAATGATATATTGTTTAATTATTCAATTTAAATTTAAATGGGGATTCCTTGCTCAAGATGTTCGTTTGTACGTGTATCATATATATAACACATGAGGCTTGTGATAAGAACAAAATTTCCGCTCAGATCCGTTTGTGAAAGAGTAGAATGAATGAGAAACATAACGAATTTAAATCGCTAACAAATGATAAAAGATAAATAATTAGGGAGTCAACCGTTTCGTTTTGGGGATAGAGGGACTTGAACCTCCACGATTTCTAAAGTCCGACGGATTTTCCTCTTACTATAAATTTTCATGTTGTCGATATTGACATGTATAATGGGACTCTATCTTTATTCTCGTCCGATAATCAATTCTTAAAAAGATCTATCAGACTATGATGGAGTGAATGATTTGATCAATGAATATTCGATTCTTTTTTCAATTTTTAATCGATTCACAACAATTCTTTCATTTTTCATATAAATATAAAAAAAATAAAGATTCGGGCCGTCATTAATCATTTGGAGATAGTATTGCAGTACTATACGTATGCATATAGGTGTATCCTCATCCTTTCGTAAGTTTCGATGTAATGATTCCTTTACTAACACAATGCAGCCACTCCATTTGTTAGAACAGCTTCCATTGAGTCTCTGCACCTATCCTTTTTATTCTCGGTTTATGAAACCCTTGTTTGTTTTAATAAAACAGGATTTGGCTCAGGAATCGCCATTTTTAATTCCAGGGTTTCTCTGAATTTGAAAGTTCTCACTTGGTAGGTTTCCATACCAAGGCTCAATTCAATTAAGTCCGTAGCGTCTACCAATTCGCCATATCCCCTTTTTTGTTTTGTGATTAGGATCACATTATGATGCCGTCACCCTTTTTCTTCGTTTATATTATGCTGAACCGTTGAATTCATTAGATACCGGAGATACCGGTTTCCTATATTGAAAAGTGTTTTCTACTATTATTTCTTGTCTATTTTCTTTGATCTCTATCGAGACCAGTATTTGGTCCAATCAGAAATGATTCTATCATTTCTATAGCACATTCTATATCAGAAATTCATATAGATATATACCGCATAACATATATATTATACTATATATAATTATTTATATACTTAGATATGCCCCTATTCCTATCCGTGGTAATTTTGAATACTTGAACGGTCGATTCTTTTTTTTTTTTTCTATCTTTAGCTTTCACCTTTTGAATGAAACCAGAGGAGTGTTCATTATGATCTGAATTACACTTTTATCTTTCATTTATTCTTATCCTTTCTTAGGGCAGACCCTCTATAACATAACAAAAAAAAGGAAAATTTGAGTATTATTAATTTTAAATTTAATTACTAGCCATAACTAATACTAATAAAATGGCTATAAACATCATTCGTTAATTTATAATTAGAAGATAATTCTAAATAAAATATATAAAAACATGAAAATATATTTCATATATAATATAATAAAATATCAAAAAACATAGTACTATAGAATAGTAAAAAAAAATCTTACTATTTAATTAAGCTAATTAAGATATTAATTATCGATAAACATATATTTGAGAAATAGATCGAAATTTAATATTCAAATATCCAATATTTTTGGAAATATTCTTTATATATATTTATATATTTATTTTTATATTTATATAAATAATATTTCTTATGAAATAGCTAAGAATGAACAATTAATATCTCAGTAGTTTACTAAATTAGTATATGTGTACAATTTATGTTATGCGAGCCCGCTTAGCTCAGAGGTTAGAGCATCGCATTTGTAATGCGATGGTCATCGGTTCGATTCCGATAGCCGGCTTTTCTACATTTGTTTGATTTTTTACATAATTTAATGGATAATGTGAAATCAAAGTGAAAAACTTCTTTCCCTTTTCCCAAAGGTCACTGATCTATTTCTATTATTTCGTAGGAACTTCCAATTATGAATAAAAATGATTGGAGGAGTCGATCTCTGTAGAACAAATCAATTAAGATAAGAAAAGAACCCTAAATTTTATTATTTAAAATTCTTTTTATTTATATAAATACAATTATTTATATACAATTAAGGTACGGATATTGATACAATTCCTCTAATTATTTATTCTTTGTAATACTTCAGTAAATTTCGCTTAATTTATCATATTTTAGTTAGTTTCATTTTGTTTTATGAAATTTCATACAAATAAGGAGTCTTTATGTCGCGTTACAGAGGACCTCGTTTCAAAAAATCCGTCGTCTGGGGGCTTTACCGGGGCTAACTAGTAAAAAGCCTAGAACCGGAAGCGATCTTAGAAACCAATCGCGCCCCGGCAAAAAATCTCAATACCGTATTCGTTTAGAAGAAAAACAAAATTGCGCTTTCATTATGGTCTTACAGAACAACAAATTACTTAAATATGTTCGGATCGCCGGAAAAGCCAAAGGATCAACAGGTCAGGTTTTACTACAATTACTTGAAATGCGTTTAGATAACATCCTTTTTCGATTAGGTATGGCTTCGACTATTCCTCAAGCCCGCCAATTAGTTAACCACAGACATATTTTAGTTAATGGTCGTATAGTAGATATACCAAGTTATCGCTGCAAACCCGAGATATTATTACAGTGAGGGATGAGCAAAAATCCATGGCTCTGATTCAAAATATCTTGATTCACCCCCCCGTGAGGAATTACCAAAACATTTGACTCTTCACCCATTCCAATATGAAGGATTAGTCATCAAATAATAGATAGTAAATGGGTCGGTTTGAAATAAACGAATTGCTAGTTGTAGAATATTACTCTCGTCAGACTTAACCCTAACTAAAATACAAGGGTTCGGCAATTTTGCCCCCTTAGTTTTGGCTTAAGTAAAGGGACCGGGGGTAAGTAAGGTAAGGGGTTTCATCTGGGGATTTTTCTCTTATTCATGTATCATAGATCGGTAGGGTATTTTCATTCCTTGTCGATTTTGTCCAGTATTTTTCGTACCACAGAAATTCGGGGTAGGGATAGATAATCTATATCAAAGAAAGGTCTAACTGTTGGAGTATCCATTCTTATTTGATGCATTGCAGTCAGTAACATTGGTGAATCAGTTGACGAGTACGGAAAGAGAGGGATTCGAACCCTCGGTAAACAAAAGTCTACATAGCAGTTCCAATGCTACGCCTTGAACCACTCGGCCATCTCTCCCACATAATGATTATGGCCCAAAAACCGAGTGAATAGTGAGTCATTCATATTATTTTGGATAGGTATGTACATTCAATTTTAACTCTAAAAATAGAAAACTTTTCATCAAAGAAAAATCCTTCCTCCGAGGCTGGGGATAAAGATAAATCCAAAAATTGTAAAATAAGGATATATATCTATTCATGTTTGCGAAGATGGTGTTTCCGCCCTTTCTAATATTTATACCGGATTAAATCACTCAATTGAAACGAATCCAATGATCGATATATTTTTTTTAGACTGTGTTTAATGGATACCTTTAAATCATGATTCTATTTAGTTTACACTATTATTCAATTTTCATAAAAATTATAAAATTCCTTTCCAGTTTTAGATTTTTCAACAACAACTCTTTACTCCAACTTCTTAACCCATAAATTTATTCCAAATTCATGAACCGCCCCCGGATTTTTTTTTATTGATTCCTGTCAAAAAGAAACAATTTGAGTAAAAGGTCTTTCTTTTTATTTTAATGAATCCGTTTTTATGTTATTTCGTACTGCACAATTCCTTTGTTTGTGGGATCGTTTTCTCACGAAAAGGAATTAAAATAAAATTATAGAATTAATACACCTATGTCTAGATCTGGGATAAATGGAAATTTTATTGATAAAACCTTTTCAATTGTAGCCAATATCTTATTACGAATAATTCCGACAACTTCGGGAGAAAAAGAGGCATTCACCTATTACAGAGATGGTGCGATTTGATTATTTTTTTTTTATATTTTTACCGCTCTCAGTCTTAAGAGAAAGACAACATTATTCGGGATAGGAAGAAAAAAATTATGGAAATAAATCTACGCTTGTTGAAGGTGAAGTTGTAAATAAAACAACGCCTTCTGTCGTGTATCCCCGATTAATGCAGCCTCAGATGCTTCAATGTCGATTCTAGAGTATTGAGCGAAAAGGTTACACCTATGGGTTAGGTCAACCCTACTCCACTAGTACCAATAGGGGGCATAGGGGAAGAAGCACTACTCCTAGGAATCAACACACGAAAACTTTGTTATAAATTATCCTTTTCCTTATCAGGATCGGGACTAACAATGGTT
>BJCG01002948.1:10000-12500 GCA_005406145.1 Prunus yedoensis
CTAAATCATCATTTGTCAGGACTATTCGGAGTGAGTTCCTTAGCTTGGACAGGACATTTAGTTCATGTCGATATTCCCGGATCCAGGGGAGAAAACGTTCGATGGAATAATTTCTTAGATGTATTGCCACATCCCCAAGGATTAGGTCCACTTTTTACAGGTTCAGTGGAATCTTTATGCTCAAAACCCCGATTCAAGTAGTCATTTATTTGGTACCTCCCAAGGAGCAGGAACTGCCATTCTAACCCTTCTGGGGGGATTTCATCCACAAAACGCAAAGTTTATGGCTGACTGATATTGCTCATCATCATTTAGCTATTGCGTTTATTTTTCTGATTGCTGGTCATATGTATAGAATAATTTCGGGATTGGGCACAGTATCAAAAATCTTTTAGAAGCACATATTCCCCCAGGGGGGCGATTGGGTCGTGGACATAAGGGTCTTTATGACACAATCAATAATTCGATTCATTTTCAATTAGGCCTTGCTCTAGCCTCTTTGGGGGTTATTACGTCCTTGGTCGCTCAACACATGTACTCTTTACCTGCTTAATGCGTTCATAGCACAAGACTTTACTACTCAAGCTGCGTTATATACTCATCACCAATACATCGCAGGATTCATCATGACAGGGGCTTTTGCTCATGGAGCTATATTTTTTATTAGAGATTACAATCCGAACAGAATGAGGATAATGTATTGGCAAGAATGTTAGACCATAAAGAAGCTATCATATCCCATTTTAAGTTGGGCCAGTCTCTTTTAGGGTTCCATACTTTGGGACTTTATGTTCATAATGATGTCATGCTTGCTTTTGGTACTCCGGAGAAACAAATCTTGATCGACCTATATTTGCCCAATGGATACAATCTGCTCATGGTAAACTTCATATGGGTTCGATGTACTTTATCTTCAACGAATGGTCCAGCGTTCAATGCGGGTCGAAGCATATGGTTACCTGGTTGGTTAAATGCTGTTAATGAGAATAGTAATTCACTATTCTTAACAATAGGACCCGGAGATTTCTTGGTTCATCATGCTATTGCTCTAGGTTTACATACAACTACATTGATCTTAGTAAAAGGTGCTTAGATGCACCGTGGTTCCAAGTTAATGCCAGATAAAAAAGATTTTGGTTATAGTTTTCCTTGCGATGGTCCGGACGAGGCGGTACTTGTGATATTTCGGCTTGGGACGCATTTTATTTGGCAGTTTTCTGGATGTTAAATACGATTGGATGGGTTACTTTTATTGGCATTGGAAGCACATCACATTATGCAGGGTAACGTTTCACAGTTTAATGAGTCTTCCACTTATTTGATGGGATGGTTAAGAGATATCTATGGTTAAACTCTTCGCAACTTATTAATGGATATAATCCTTTTGGTATGAATAGTTTATCCGTCTGGGCGTGGATGTTCTTATTTGGACATCTTGTTGGGCTACTGGATTTATGTTCTTAATTTCCTGGCGTGGATATTGGCAGGAATTGATTGAAACTTTAGCATGGGCTCATGAGACGCACACCTTTGGCTAATTTGATTCGATGGAGAGCTAACCGGTGGCTCTTCCATTGTGCAAGCAAGATTGGTTGGATTAGCCCACTTTTCTGTCGGGTATATATTTACTTATGCGGCTTTCTTGATTGCATCTACATCGGGGTAAATTTGGTTTAATTTCTTTATTTTATGTGGTGTATCGGCAATAATACATCCCGTTTCTTTCGATGGAGAAGGGATCTACCTTCTTATATTTTACATCTAGGATCTGACTTGTATCATTGATACTAATAGGAATAAACCCTTATGGCACGAAAAGTTTGATTCACGCGGAGAAGACGAGACAAAAAATTGGGAAATAAAAATATCATTTGATTCGTCGATCCTCAAAAAAAAACTAAGCAAAGTTCCCTCCATTGAGCGAGAATGGGAAATTCATGGAAAGTTTACAATCCCCACCACGTAATAGTGCACCTACACGCCTTCATCGACGTTGTTTTTCGACCGGCAAGACCGAGAGCTAACTCTCGAGACTTTGGGTTATCCGGCACATACTTCGTGAAATGGTTCATGCATGTTTGTTGCCCGGGGCAACAAGATCAAGTGGTAAGGATTAAAAATAGCCATTCATTTTTCTATTAATTTCTATGATCATCGATCATAGAGGGGCCTCTTTACCATTCTGTATAAATGGGCTATTCTTTTGTACAGATATGGTAGAGGGGCGCATCAATCCTTGTTGTCCATTAATTCTCAGTTCTTCTCTTCATCGCGGGGTAGAGCAGCGTGTAGCTCGCAGGCTCATAACCTTGAGGTCACGGTTCAAATTCCCGTCTCCGCAAATTTTTTTGACACAAATCTAAAAATTAATTACTGTTTTATTTTTGGTGGGAGGCAGGTAGAGTAGAACCACTATACTATCGTGGTCAATTATACTTAATGCTTTATCTATAAATATTGAATTAAATTTCATATATTTACCCATTATCCTGGGCGGATA
>BJCG01002948.1:17500-22500 GCA_005406145.1 Prunus yedoensis
TATAGGGGTTCATTCAGAATGATAAATTTTATTTAGCCAGTAAATTAAATTTAAATATAGGGGTTGGGGTATACTAGTGAATATAACGGTTTATTGGATTTGATAAATAAAATGAATTGTTCAAGACCTATGAGTAATACATGTACCCACTAATTTAACAGAAATCCAAAATATTTCATTGAATCATTGATAAAGAGATTCGGCGTGGCCTTTGAACCAAATTTTTTAGCGAAAAAAATTCTATAGAATCGTGAAAGACGGAAAGGTCCTCGTATCGAGTCTACATTCCATTATATTGACAATTTTAAAAACTATTCATACTATGAGCAATAGTATGATGGCGGTCGTGCAAGTATGCCCCCATCGTCTAGCGGTTCAGGACATCTCTCTTTCAAGGAGGCAGCGGGGATTCGACTTCCCTGGGGGGTAGGGTACTACGAAAGGAAGTTGATCATGGATTATCAATAAGCCTGTAATTGATTCTTACTGGGTCGATGCCCGAGCGGTAATGGGACGGACTGTAAATTCGTTGGCAATATGTCTACGCTGGTTCAAATCCAGCTCGGCCAATATTCGCCGATCCACCATGAAAATAATATAACCCATTTGTTCTCTCCAGAAATGCCCGATCCCCCAATACGTAAGAGAAGGTTTTCTGATATATCTATACCACTATTTATTACTCTATTTTTACAACAAATTCTGATCTGCTAATGATCTAGATATATCAGGATCTGTAAGTATAAGTAAAGAGTAAATAAAAAAACTTTTTTTCATTGAAAGAGTGATTATCCGATGATTTGCAATAACGAACGATTACTCGTAATCCAGGCTGCCCTCACTAAAGTGCATATCCATATGGGTTATCAAATATCACACTCGCGGCTCGTTACAACACGCCAATTCTAATCTAAATTTAATCTAAATAAATTGAAAGGGTTAGATGAAATCATAAAATATATATACTTTATACTTTATTATGGTATTTACTGTGGGATTGTAGTTCAATTGGTCAGAGCACCGCCTGTCAAGGCGGAAGCTGCGGGTTCGAGCCCCGTCAGTCCAGACGAATCCAAATCCAATAAAAAAATATATCAATTCATCCTCTGTTTTTGTGAAAAGAAGTACAAACAGCAGAATTTAATTCCCAACGGCGATCCCTCTTCTTTCTTTTTCGTTTAACATTATCATCAAACAAATGGGATAATTCCATTTCTTAGACTAGTACCGATTCGATTGAGGGGAGAGAGACATATGTGGATTAGTACAATTATTGTTAGCATCAGATTCGGGATTCCACGGGATACCGTACTGGGCCTGGCTTTTCGATTACTCCCGATCTGTGAATGTGGAATAGAGTACTGTATGTGTCCCGGGAGTACATACATTAAATGGAATTGTAAACGATATAAAATTAATTTTAAACATAGTTACTGTGATAGATTTAATCTTTAAAGAAAAGCGTATCCTTTTCTGGCCCGATTTTGTGTAACCTCAATTTATAATTTCACTAATTTGAATAATCTATTTCCATTCAAATTTCACATTGAGCTTTTGGTATATGTGTCCCCGTTATTAATCCAAGGAAAGAGGATATTAAAAAATAAAGATCAAACAGGGATCGCTTTTTTATTAGCGAGGGAATGCAAATTTATTTTTTTAAGGGTTTTTCCTTGAAAGAACAAACTTTTTAAATATATATATAAATATATATAAATAGTGAATTTGATTGGAATATTATATTTTTTTATACCGGAACTTGTAACTCATCTTTATCATACTTTCTTTTTGTTTTCCAAGAAGATTAGATCATTAAAAAATGAGTTTAGAACTTAACTCCTTCCCTTTTTTTAATTTAGGCTCTATTGTTTGGTGGGGTAGAACCAATGGTAAGTGGAAAGGTCGGTTAGATGATACTTCATCAGATGATTGTACAAGAGGGCGGTAGGTTATAGAAAGAAAGAATGGAAAAGAATGATAAATAAATAAAGGAATTATTGATTGGATTAGGAATCAAATTTTGAGTTCGGTATGGATAAAAGATCTTCCTATGTTATACTATTCAATTCTTGACGATGAGTCAATTTGATAGCTCAGATATTGTTATTCATGATATTGATCCGATTCGATATCATCGAGATGTAATTCATCCCATTGAATTTACAGGCGAAAGATTTATTATCTCTATGGGATTAACTCCCGAGTTATTTCGAATTAAAGAAAAATTAAACAAATGAGATTATGGAAGTAAATATTCTCGCATTTATTGCTACTGCACTGTTTATTCTAGTTCCTACCGCTTTTTTACTTATAATATACGTAAAAACAGTCAGCCAAGGTGATTAATTTGAATTAAACTTGACTTTTTAGTTCTTATCAATAATTGAAAGAAAAGGATTAAAATTTCGCGTCTTAAATGAAATGGGCAGACTAGAATCATCCGTATTCTATAGATACGATAGTATGGTAGAAAGAAATATCTGAATCTTTCTACCATACTATCTAGTATTGTGTATAAAGTTGTATTGTAATACAGGTTAATTTAATATAGATCAATCTACAATAGTATCGTCATATTCCCTTTCCTATATATAGGGAAATCATTACATATATACATATAGAATATACATAGTGATAATGTATATAATGTCCCAATTCTATTTCTTTGCTTATCTATTGTGGTTGATTTCAATTAATTTTAAATAATCGAAAGCGATTAAAAGCGATTATAATTCCTAGATTTTGATTATTTTCAATATGAATCCCGATCAAAAGAATCAATGACTTCTTCGTCGGAATGCTAACAAAAAGATTATTTTATTATACTATACCCATTTTATTATACCCATTATAGAAGTCATTGATTGAGCAGTTGACAAATGATCCACGGGAACTCTTCGGAGTCGATTTTTAACGTTTGAACCATGATATGAAATGGTTCAATAAAACAAGCACAACATAAATAAAATTCTAAATAATAAAACAAACGTAAGTGCGCATGACTCGCCCAAGACATTAGTATGTGCAGTATCTCGTTGGACAACTAAAATGTCTATGTTGTTTCCCATAGAAAATGTGTTATCCACGTAATGTAATAACAGAATGGTTTTCTCTTTGATCTTTGAACAGTAAAGAGGTAAACAAAAAAAAGTAAAATAAAAAGGGTTCCGTTCTTCCTCATGGTCCATATACAAACTTTTGTAAGAGTCAGTTCATCGAAATAGAAAATTTATGAAGAATTCAGCTGTAATAAATTCCTACCTTTTGTATTCCTTTTACGTTTTTTTACTTTCGAAATACGAACACACGGAAATAATTGAAATATTTCTTTGATTGAAAGAGTAATTCTTCATATTATTTATTATTCATAGAATACATTACTCCACTAAAATCCAAGATTAATTTCTAAATGATAAATTTTATATTTCAATTTAAAAATTAAATTTTAAATTGAAATAGTGAAATTTAAATAAAAAAGCTTTGACGAACGATCTATAAAAAAAAAAAATTGATACAGTTTAGTTCCTAAACTCAATTAGTAGTACTTCTAGAGTCCACTTCTTCCCCATACTACTAGTGAAAGGGAAAACGTAAAGACTACCATTAAAGCAGCCCAAGCGAGATTTACTATATCCATGTGAATTATGTCCTCTATCTCTATGAAGGAATTATCAATTATTGTTCACTAATAAATAATAGTGGAATCACTGGCGCAGAGTCAAAAGTGATCTGACCCAACATCGTTGATGAAATAATACAAAAAAATCCAATTATAAAGAGTTCTTATACGATTTCTAGTATAATCAGAAAAGATTAAGCACAAGCAAAATATGTAGAGACCCCCTTGGAGGTATCAAAGAATGCTACTAACATGTAGAAAAAATAAAAAACCCATTCTTTCTTTTGTTGCTCTGTCATAAGTTAAGTAAAAAGTATAAAAATATAGAAGAAAGCTAGATCACTATCTATCACATACCCTATTCTTTCCCGTTTTTACCATTTTTATTTTGATCTAACTCCTATCGTCTCCCTATTGTCTCTATGAAACAATGGGAAGACGTCCTATTATGTTCTTGACTAGGGGTAAGAAAAAAAAAATAAAACATATTAAGTAATAAAATATATTAAGTAAAAAGAAGACAATTAGACATTCAATCAATATTAATTAGAGTGAATGCCGGAGCACTCAAGACTCCATGAATATGTATACAAAGTATCTTTCGGCCTTTCTGAAACTAAAATTTAATTGGATTTCCGTCCTGCTATCCAATCTAATTCAAGACCCAATCAGTAGACACTACAGTAGGTAATGTAAGGACTATCACGATTTACCTGTCCTTTCACTACTATAATCTTCTTAAATCCTAGACGCAAGGGGATTTACAGCATTTTATAGAACAGAACCCCCCAGATATTTAGAATCAAGCAAGTATCAAAAAAACTTTCCTCCGCTTGCTTCCGCTGGAAAAAATTGGCAAATTATATCATCAAAACAGAAGAAGGTATTTCGATTCTTTGGTGATCAGGCGACACCCGGATTTGAACTGGGGAAAAAGGGATTTGCAGTCCCCCCCCGCCTTACCGCTCGGCCATGTCGCCAAAACGATGCAAAATATATGAAAAAATTTCCTTTTGCCTTCTTTTTTATTGTACGGTTATTTTGAATCCGAATCCCGTTTTACTTAATTCCTTTCTAAAAGAATCTTTCCTTTTTTGTTTGGGTTGGATCCATCCCTTCGATTAATTGCATAGTATCTTAAAACACAAATATCTAAAAATTTCCCTTACCCTGTTTTTATATGAAAAACAAAATTTGGATTTTTCATTCACAAAAAGCAAAAATTCAGAACAAACTGGAACCGTTAACTATAATGATATAAGAAAAAAAAATTGATACATAACTAATCAGTATTATTTTGTTTCAATACAAAAAAATCCTTCTCAATTTCAATTAACAGCAATTATGGGGATATGTAAATCCCAGAACATAAAGTGTTACA
>BJCG01002948.1:27500-32500 GCA_005406145.1 Prunus yedoensis
ACTAATAAAATAAAAAGAAGAAGGAATCGATGAAATGTTGCTTGATCTTCTTTGGGAACTTGAGTAAGGAGTAGTTGGGGTTTTATAGAATTTTAAAGTGGGAACCCCTCTCTTTATCTTTATTTGGTGTAACTACTTGAGCCGGATGAGAGGAAACTTTCACGTCCGGTTTTGGAAGGGGGAGATCCTATAGGATCCTATCCAAATTTTTCTTTTGCTAGGCCCATAGCTAAAAAACCTACTTTCTTACGATTACGAGGTTCATTCGAATATGAAATCCAATCCTGGAAATACAGCATCCCACTTTTTTTTACTACCCAAGGCTTCGATACATTTCGAAATCGAGAAATTTCTACTGGAGCGGGTGCTATCCGAGAACAATTAGCCGATCTGGATTTGCGAATTATTATAGATTATTCGTTGGTAGAATGGAAAGAATTAGGGGAAGAAGGGCCCACGGGTAATGAATGGGAAGATCGAAAAGTTGGAAGAAGAAAGGATTTTTTGGTTAGGCGTATGGAATTGGCTAAGCATTTTATTCGAACAAATATAGAACCAGAATGGATGGTTTTATGTCTATTACCGGTTCTTCCTCCCGAGTTGAGACCGATCATTCAGATAGATGGGGGTAAACTAATGAGCTCGGATATTAATGAACTCTATAGAAGAGTTATTTATCGGAACAATACTCTTATCGATCTCTTAACAACAAGTAGATCTACGCCAGGGGAATTAGTAATGTGTCAGGAGAAATTGGTACAAGAAGCTGTGGATACACTTCTTGATAATGGAATCCGCGGACAACCAATGAGGGACGGTCATAATAAGGTTTACAAGTCGTTTTCAGATGTAATTGAAGGCAAAGAGGGAAGATTTCGCGAGACTCTGCTTGGCAAACGGGTCGATTATTCGGGTCGTTCTGTCATTGTCGTAGGTCCTTCACTTTCATTACATCGATGCGGATTGCCTCGTGAAATAGCAATAGAGCTTTTCCAGACATTTGTAATTCGCGGTTTAATTAGACAACATTTTGCTTCGAATATAGGAGTTGCTAAGAGTAAAATTCGGGAAAAAGAGCCGGTTGTATGGGAAATACTTCATGAAGTTATGCAAGGGCATCCCGTATTGCTGAATAGGGCGCCTACTCTGCATAGATTAGGCATACAGGCGTTCCAACCCATTTTAGAAGGACATGCTATTTGTTTACATCCATTAGTTTGTAAGGGATTCAATGCAGACTTTGATGGTGATCAAATGGCTGTTCATGTACCCTTATCTTTGGAGGCTCAAGCGGAGGCGCGTTTACTTATGTTTTCTCATATGAACCTCTTATCTCCAGCTATTGGAGATCCTATTTCCGTACCAACTCAAGATATGCTTATTGGGCTCTATGTATTAACGAGTGGAAATCGTCGAGGTATTTGTGCAAATAGGTATAATCCATGTAATCGCAGAAATTATCAAAATAAAAGAATTGACGATAATAACTATAAGTATACGAAAGAAAAAGAACCTTTTTTTTGTAATTCCTACGATGCAATTGGAGCTTATCGGCAGAAAAGAATCAATTTAGATAGCCCTTTGTGGCTCCGGTGGCGACTAGATCAACGCGTTATTACTTCAAGAGAAACTCCTATCGAAGTTCACTATGAATCTTTGGGTACCTATCATGAGATTTATGGGCACTATCTAATAGTAAGAAGTATAAAAAAAGAAATTATTTGTATATACGTTCGAACCACAGTTGGTCATATTTCTCTTTATCGAGAAATCGAAGAGGCCATCCAAGGGTTTTGCCGAGCCTACTCATATGGTACCTAATCATATGGTATATAAGCGAAGTAATTCTATGACACCCGTGTGAGTTTGGGTTTCCGCAGTTCACCTAGGACCATAGTATAGTTACTGAATTTCTATGCGAATCAAGATCGAGAAAAGGAAGTTTTCCAATCATTGACTCAAACCCATTGTCGAACCCCAATCAGCGGAATAGGGAGGTACTTATGGCAGAACGGGCCAATCTGGTCTTTCACAATAAAGTGATAGATGGAACTGCTATTAAACGACTTATTAGGAGATTAATAGATCACTTCGGAATGGCATATACATCACACATCCTGGATCAAGTAAAGACTCTGGGGTTTCGACAAGCCACTGCTACATCCATTTCATTAGGAATTGATGATCTTTTAACAATACCTTCTAAGGGGTGGCTAGTCCAAGATGCTGAACAACAAAGTTTTATTTTGGAAAAACACCATCATTATGGGAATGTACACGCGGTAGAAAAATTACGCCAATCTATTGAGATATGGTATGCTACAAGTGAATATTTGCGACAAGAAATGAATCCTAATTTTAGGATGACCGACCCTTTTAATCCAGTCCATATGATGTCCTTTTCGGGAGCTAGAGGAAATGCATCCCAAGTACACCAATTAGTAGGTATGAGAGGATTAATGTCGGATCCACAAGGACAAATGATTGATTTACCTATTCAAAGCAATTTACGTGAAGGACTGTCTTTAACAGAATATAATTTCTTGTTATGGAGCCCGAAAGGGAGTTGTGGATACTGCTGTACGAACATCGGATGCTGGATATCTTACACGCAGACTTGTTGAAGTAGTTCAACACATTGTTGTACGTAGAACAGATTGTGGCACCATCCGAGGCATTTCTGTGAGTCCTCGAAATGGGATGATGCCGGAAAGAATTTTTATACAAACATTGATTGGCCGTGTATTAGCAGACGATATATATATAGGCCCACGATGCATTGCCGTTAGAAATCAAGATATTGGTATTGGACTTGTCAATCGATTCATAACCCTTCAAACACAACCAATATCTATACGAACCCCCTTTACTTGTAAGAGTACATCTTGGATCTGCCGATTATGTTATGGCAGGAGCCCCACTCATGGCGACCTGGTCGAATTGGGAGAAGCTGTGGGTATTATTGCGGGTCAATCTATTGGAGAACCGGGCACTCAACTAACATTAAGAACTTTTCATACCGGTGGAGTATTCACAGGGGGTACTGCAGAACATGTAAGAGCCCCTTCTAATGGAAAAATAAAATTCAACGAGGATTTGGTTCATCCCACACGTACACGTCATGGGCATCCTGCTTTTCTATGTTATATAGACTTGTATGTAACTATTGAGAGTGAAAATATTATACATAACGTGACTATTCCACCCAAAAGTTTGATTTTAGTTCAAAATGATCAATACGTAGAATCAGAACAAGTGATTGCTGAGATTCGCGCGGGAGCATACACTTTAAATTTTAAAGAGAGGGTTCGAAAACATATTTATTCTGACTCAGAGGGAGAAATGCACTGGAGTACTGATGTATACCATGCGCCGAAATTTCATATAGTAATGTACATCTTTTACCAAAAACAAGTCATTTGTGGATATTATCAGGAGGTTCGTGCGGATCCAGTGCAGTCCCTTTTTCACTCCACAAGGATCAAGATCAAACGAACGTTCATTCTCTTTCTGCTGAAGGAAGATATATTTATAGCCTTTCAGTAAATAATGATCAAGTGAAACACAAAAGTTTGAATCTTTCTGGTAAAAAAGAAAGTACTAGTCCTGATTATTCAGAATTAAATAGAATCATATATACGGGTCATTGTAATCTCATATTTCCTGCTATTCTCCATGATAATTCTGATTTTTTTTTATTGACAAAGAGGCGAAGAAATAGATTCATCATTCCATTCCAATCGATTCAAGAACGAGAGAAAGAACTAATGCCCCGTCCCAGTATTTCGATTGAAATACCCATAAATGGTATTTTTCGTAGAAATAGTATTCTTGCTTATTTCGATGATCCTCAATACAGAAGAAAGAGTTCGGGAATTACTAAATATGGAACTGTAGGGTTGCATTCAACCCTCAAAAAAGAGGATTTAATTGAGTATCGAGGAGTTAAAGAATTTAAGCCAAAATACCAAATGAAAGTAGATCGATTTTTTTTCATTCCCGAGGAAGTGCATATTTTACCCGAGTCTTCTTCCATAATGGTACGGAACAATAGTATCATTGGGAGAGATACACGAATCACTTTAAATACAAGAAGCCGAGTAGGCGGATTGGTTCGAATGGAGAGAAAAAAAAAAGAATTGAACTAAAAATCTTTTCTGGAGATATCCATTTTCCTGGAGAGATGGATAAGATATTTCGACACAGCGGCATCTTGATACCACCGGGAACGGTAAAAAAAAATTCCAAGGAATCAAAAAAATTGAAAAATTGGATTTATGTCCAATGGATCACACCCACCAAGAAAAAGTATTTTGTTTTGGTTCGACCCGTAATCATATATGAAATAACGGACGGTATAAATTTAGCAACACTTTTCCCCCAGGATCCATTGCGGGAAAGGGATAATCTAGAACTTAGAGTTGTAAATTATATATTTTATGGAAATGGTAAACCAATTCGGGGAATTTCTGGCACAAGTATTCAATTAGTTCGGACCTGTTTAATGTTGAACTGGGACCAAGACAAAAAAAATTCTTCTATTGAAGAGGCCCACGCTTCCTTTGTTGAAGTAAGTGCAAATGGTCTGATTCAATATTTCCTAAGAATCAACTTAGTGAAATCCCATACTTCGTATATCCGAAAAAGGAATGATCCGTTAGGTTCGGGATTGATCTCTGATAATAGGTCGGATCGTACCAATCCATTTTATTCTATTTATTCCAAGGAAAGGATTCAACAATCACTTAGCCAAAATCAAGGAACTTTTCGTACGTTATTGAATAGAAGTAAAGAATCCCAATCTTTGATAATTTTGTCATCATTGTTTTCAAATGAGTCCATTCAACGATGTAAAATATTACAACGGGATAAAAGAATCAATTAAAAGAGATAGAGATCCCCTAATTACAATTAGGAATTCGTTAGGCCCTTTAGGAGCAGCCTCTCAAATTGATAATTTTTATTCATTTTACCATTTAATAACTCATAATCAGATTTCG
>BJCG01002949.1:0-28078 GCA_005406145.1 Prunus yedoensis
TGGTCCGGACAACTCCAATTCGGCGGCTAAGTTCTCTACAAAATTACAAAATAAGTGAATTTGGTGAGATCTCTATCCTTCTTTTTTAACATAGGATTAGGATTTTTCTTTTTTAATATTAAATTTGGACTTTAAGTGTGTATTGAATGGGCTATGTGGGACCTTTATTTGGAAAGGACTTTAAATAATTAAAAATTGTGAATTTAAATGGGACTATACGGACGGCTGAAGGTTTTTTTTTTTGAAAGTGTGGGCAGCTGCCCACAGTTGTCTTGTCTTTGATTGGGTCCGCGGCCGCCAGTGTACTAACTAGGCAATTTCGTGAAGTTATAAACAGGGGCATTGACTGACCAAGACTTTGTTTTCCGAAAAACCGACCTAGAACTAATTGATTACTGACAAGACCTCTTGTCGCAACATTTATAAAAATAAAATAAAATAACTACCCAACATTTCAGCAACCACCCAATAAATAAAATAAACAGAGGCATTGACTGACCAAGACTTTGTTTTTCTTCTTCAGCAACCACCCAACATTTCTTCTGGTTTTTTTATATTATTATTTCTTTATAACATGTTTATTATAATAATAATTATTATTACCATTATTTCTGATTTGACTGTCTCTGTATTTGTATGATTAGCAAACTCGAATAGGAAGAGACTGTGTGGCACAAGACTCGAAGTTATTTGTTTGTTTAATTGATAATTTAATATTGATTTTGTATCATCTCACCATTTCTTGGTCCATATCTTCCACGCCATTTCTTGGTCCATAAATAAAACTAAAACCTATTTAAGTAGTCTTTTTTCTTGGTCCTTATGTTGTTTCAGGGGGCTTCTCCAATGCGAACTCTAAGATGCGGATTGGTTGCGAACTTTGTTTTTAACCGTTGGATGGCTTGTGTGGCTTTATTTTCTTTCTTTTCGCTCTTCATCCAACGGTTAAAACAAAAGTTCGCAACTAATCCGCATCTTAGAGTTCGCATTGGAGAAGGCCCCTGTTGTTTCATATATCATCTCACCATTTCTCTAACCACTATCTTCCACGCCAACAATGGCGGATCCAGGATTTGGAAGTTGAGTAGGCAGAAATTACACATATTATGCTGATACAGAAAATTTCCAAAAATGCAAGGCACCGATACAATGATTAAAATAATATAATAGCAAAATTAATGTTGCATCCATCATGTTATAATCATCCTAAGAAAAAATATAAATCAAATGCATTTTGATTAAAAAAAAGATTAATACATGTAAAAATAAGTACAATCTATTGCTAAAAAAACTACGCTCTAGCAAGGGCGGACCTAAGTTTAGGCTGGAGTGGGCTCCAGCCTAGGGGAAGATTTATAAAGTATTGAACATGGTTTAAATGTTATAAGCTTTATTTCTACTCTAATAAATATTAGCCCACTCTTAAAGCATATAGGAAATAATAACATCAATCCAAACCTATATAAATTCACCGGAAAAATCATTGTAAGTGCTTCAAATTGCCCATTTGCTCAACTGGTGTGCAGATTACCTTATTTCCATTTTCAACATTTAAGTAAATGTCTTTGTCCTTTTACTTTCATTTATTTTTATATTACTCCATTTACTTAAGTTTACAATGTAAATAAGGAAGTACCCCAAATTGGATTTAAATAAAAATACTAGAAAATCAAATTCTCACCAAATCAAAATATGAAAAATCGGTTTTAGTGCAAAATACGATTTAGGCCAAAAATGATGGCTCATTAAGTCAATATATACTTCATATTAAAATCCCATAAAATCAAGTTTTCTTATTTGATGTGTAAGGAATAAAAGTCGCCAAAATTATCTTGAGAAAATGAGTATTCCGAAAAACCAATTTTCATACTTAGTCAATATTGCACCTCCGCTAAAAAATTTATGAGTCCGCCAGTGGCTACACCCACAAAGAGCAAACATAAAAAATTTCTTCTAGCCACCCAAAACACCATATTTGAATCTTGAGAGCCAAGAGGAAATAGCTCTCCTCCTCTAAAAAATTTACCAATCTATCTTCAGTAGGTTCTTCAATCTTGGTAAGTTTTTTTTATTTTATATATATTCAATTTCCAATTTTAATTGTTGTTGTTAAGTTTTTATGATTTAGGGTTAGGGTGAAAACTTTTGGAGACTGTTGATATATATTTTATTTTTGCAACTTGAATTATTAATTAGCATATATGATTTTTTTAAGTTGGACAATGTATTTGATTGGGTATTTATTTATATTTTGTACTTCTTTATGTTATATTTGCTTGTAATATGGTCTTGTTTGATTTATAAAATTTTATTTACATTTTTGTTTCAAGAGAAAAAAAAAGGCTTATAATATATCTCCTCTATAAAAAATATATATATATTTAGCCTACCCCTATAAAAATTCCTGAGTCCGCCATTGCGCTCTAGTGTTTAAGAAATTGGATGTCCAAACAATTTTATCAAATCCAAAATAATTATAGAGTCCAATACCACTTATATATATAATCATGTGATTCTTTGCTACTTTTATCCCTCTATCACCCCCTCCCCTTCTTTTTGTTTTTTCACTTTTCCCTAGGCTTGTCGATTCCTTCTTCTCTCTCTTTTCTATATTTTTTTTTCTTCTTCCCTTTCTCTTTTCCTTCATCTTGTTGCTTCAAATCTAACTATTTTTATTTCCTGACTTGTCGATTCCTTCTTCTCTCTCTTTTCTATATTTTTTTTCTTCTTCCCTTTCTCTTTTCCTTCATCTTGTTGCTTCATATCTAACTATTTTTATTTCCTGACCATTTTCGGGTAGGCAGCTGCCTACCAAAAACATGGCTAATCCGCCACTGCACGCCAACCATATCTCTAACCACTATCTTCCACGCCAACCATATGTTCACGATTGATTTTGACTGGACCAACTAGTACTGGAGATAGAATGCTTATCTAAAAGCTGAATATATTATTTCACAATTGATCTACCTTTTGTTTTTATATTGCGGAGTTAAATAATTCACATGGTGCTCCATTAGTACAAATTTGTCCATTGCAATAATGTTGTCTAGGTCGTCACTAAGTCAATGGAACATCCAAGAACAAATTCAATTATAATCCATGAACATAAAGCTTGATAGTTTATGCATCACTTTACGTTTTTTTTTTGGTTAAATGGGGGGGAAAAACCCCAAGCAATAGAACTACAACAAATCAACACAAACAAGACGGGGATGAGACACCCCAATCAAGTAATCAATAACTAAAGAACATATCCAACTCTGAGCAAAATCAAAATAACACACGCCAAGACACATGTTATAGCAAGCCAAGGCCAATTCTATGTTTGGTTACTTAGAAACTTTAGGAAAGGAAAACAATTTGTAGAACGAATTAAGAATAAAGGAAGTGCTAGCAAGCCAAGGCCAATTCTATTCTATGAGAGCACTTCCAGGGCTAGGCAATAACCCGGGCAAAAGGCCCCCCGAAGCCCAGTTTCGCACTCCAGCGAAGCACCTGCAGCCCGGGCAAGCCTTGGGTCCCACCAGCCCTGGCAAGCCCAAGGGCAGATCTTGACTGGGCTGTTGCCCTCGGGCTGCTGACGTCAGCAGCTTATTTTCAATTTTTTTTAACTATTGGACCCACCAGCCCACATTGCCCAATGGTTACAAGCCATGTGGCTTCTCCTAGAGCCTCCGATCAAAAAATCTTGCACAATCCAACGGTTGTCCAATTTTTGGTTAAAAAAATTGAAAAAATATCATAAAATTCTTGAAATTTTTTCTATACATACCTACCAATATTATTCACTTTCCAAAATTTTATTAACTAAAAATTTCAAAATTTTATCCGAAAATGTTATCTTGATTTTTAAGTGAGGATTTTACGATAAATATTAACACTTGGGAATTGAAAATCTTATCCGAAAAGCTTATCAAAATCAATGGTTTAAGTATAAAAAATAAAAAATAAATTTAAGTGAATAGTAATTGCCCTAGACTTAGCCCTCATGGGTGGAACCACAAATGGCAAGGCTGACACTATTCACATGAATAGTGTCAGCCCTTGCTTGCCCTTGCCCTAGACTTAGCCCTTGTGGGTGGAGATGCTCTTACTAGTAGAAAAATCTCATGATCAAAAAGAAAAAAAAAAGGCATAAGAGCAGCTCCAGCGGATAGCCCAGCCAGAGGATGGGGGGAGAAAAAAAAAAACCCAATTCCAGCGTACAGCCTAAGCACGAGTTGGGAGTAGGACCCACAAAGTCGGGCTGGCCCTCAGGCCAGTTCAGCCCGAGCTCAAGCCCGAGGGTTGGTGCTGACGTCATCGCTACAGTGCCGCTACAGTGCCCACGTGCTACAGTGCCACTAAAGTCCACATGTCGCGCTATGGGCTCTCCGATCAGATTTTTTTCTCCAATCCAACAGCAGCCAATTTTTGTGCAATAAAAAAAATGAAAAAAAATTGATTTTTTTAAAAAAAAATACCAAAAAATTACTGATTTTTTTCTTCTATAAATACCAAAATTTTATCCGATTGAGATATGAATTTTATAATAAATATTGACACGTACAAATCCAAAAATCTTATCTGAAAATATTATCCAAATTAATTGTTTAGGTAAACAAATTACCCTTAACCCAAGGGTAAATTCATAATTTCATTTAATTAAATTAAAATAGGAATGAATTTGGAGTCAGGGTGTTACAATGGGTCTAATTCTTAGCTAGGAACTAAAATCTGCAGTTTGCACGATTTGCCCTTGCCTGCACGTCGCTTCAGCTCCTCTTTAATTACTTTCCTCATCTGTTCTACATCAGTTGGGCTGTATAAGGAGAACCACGACATCCTTAATACCCCATTTAGCATTACCTTATATATGTTGTTACCACTGAAATTGGTACTTAGGTGACGAGGGGTAAATTTAAAAGAAATTCAACCAAGAACGCAACAAACTTCACACACTCTAGACCTTGACCAAATACTCTTATGACTAGTCAACTGTCAGATATGAATTATACCAAATAATAACATACAGAGCATACCAAGATGTGCCTGCAAGCCTAGAGAATTACTAGTGACAACCTAGGCACTCAGAAGGACCCGTCAATCTAGGCATCCCCTGTGCTAGCAACAACTATGGTGAAAGTGTGTGAAGACAGCATAATCAAGCAAACACCAAACAACAGAAAAAGATGACTAGTCAACCTCACAAACCCAAATGACTAGTCAACTATCAAGAACACAAACCCAGAAAATTTACAGAGATGGAAACCAGAAATTGTTCACCCAGAAACCCACCATTGGGAAAAACTGGGGGTCATCAACCGACCAGGCAATCCACTAAGCAATAAGATTCTTACAAAGAACACTAGCAAGCTCAAGAAATTCCTAGGTCTATTTAGGAAGATGAGCTATACCTCATTTGTGCAATCTTCTTCTCCAACTTAGCAAAGCTTGAAGCTCAGTTCTTCATGACAATGGCAGCTCCTTCTCCAGCTCTTTCATCCCATGGCACTAGCTTGCAAGCTCTAACTCAGACAGAAATGAAAGTTGGATTCATGGAGAAAATAATCAATTTCTTCAAGAAACCATACTCTTGAAGAAATCAATCTTGAATCTGACCTAGATATATATGATAGAGTGTTTGATCTAGCAAGATTAAGTTTTCATATTTCAAAAAGAAACAATTTGGAAAACTCAAAGCTGAAAAATATGAAGGTTACTCTTGAGGAAGAAGAAGAGAAAGTTTGCTATGAAACTTTCCAAAACTTGTCCCCCAAAGTGACGGCTGCCAAATGAGGAATTCTTTTGCTTTTAACAAAAATTCCTAGGTCAGAATCGACACATGGTAGCTGAGGATTTCGCAGAATAGGACAAAAAAAGTGGGTAGGATCCAGCTGGAAATAGTGACCTGGAAAATCTTACTAATGCAAAGTTGACTAGTCATATGGAGAAAGGATGACTAGTCATAATCTTCAGGAATAGGTTAATGCAATGTGATGCAATGCAAAACATACCTTTGTCAAACACAATGTTGTCCATCATAATGTAGCCAGATAAGAACACACCTAGAGATGAAATTCTTAATCTAAACTTGAGCTTGAGAAAATACAATGATTGTCCTATTACAAACTTGTCAAGGGAAGCCAAAAGAAAATTACAAAATCCATACATTTACAACCACACTTTATTTGGACAAGGGTGTGACATCTTTTTGTTGTTGCTGTTGTTGTTCATGTCTAGGGCTGCTAAAATAGTTCTCTTTGTTGCAAGTTTTAGATATTTTTAAACCACACAAAAACATCTCGGACTGAAAACTGATAAATCACTGGCAATACTGAGCCAAAGCACCCATAAATCAAGTCTCTTCTGCACATAAATCAACCTTTCTCCTTAGTTCATTTCCCTAAACCTTATTTAATCATGTTAATTTCTTAAACGATTACGTGCTTTTCAATCTGAAAATCTTCAATTCATAACATCCATAAATATAGAAGACCAACTTGGAACATGACAAATGTAGTATTATGCACGAAAAACTACAACGGATTACAAGTGAGGACCATATAACTTTACAACCCACGGTACAAGATATTAACATAGATTTATTTCCTGAGGCACTGGCTCGAACTGAAACAAACTAATATTGGTCTAAATTTCCTAAACATACATCAGTAGCAGCAAGTCAATCTATTGTTTGTGGCATTTGTAAGTTCTTGCGCAGTAAAGACTGGTATGGGGTGGCTCTAAGTCATGGATTAGGGGTAATACATGATCTTCCTCTACAAATTTGTCTGATCCAATAATGTTCCAGTCTTTGTGGCAGTGATACATGTTTTTGTTCTCCTAGCTATTACCCTGTCTCCATTTTCATATTACCCTCTTACTCTAGAAAACCAATATGCTACAATTTTTAGAACACTCGCAAAGAAGAACGAATTCAAGAAGCTTATGGGTAATGCCAGCCAACAACTTTGCTCTGTTTCAAATTTAAAATTAGTGCGCAAATGCCATTTAGGATTGATGAAAAATGTAAAGAAGAATTTTTGTTTTCTTCTTTTTGGTGGAGAGACCATATATGATAAGCTTGTACTTGATATATCAAATTATAAATTCAAGATTGATGATAAAATTAGTGGGAAACAAACGAGGGACCTTTTAGTTCTCTTATTTCTGCAAGCACACAACAAAGTTGCAATAGATATATATATGCTGATGACATAGTTCTATTTTAAGAGGAATATTACCAGGAACAAGTAGTCAACTGATTATCGCCCATCTCCATGAGGCGTTACCATCTGGATTTGATTTTGCATGCTCCTTTCATAATCTGCACTGATTAAAATACTACTATAACTACCAGCATCACCCTCACCTCTGATATCCACTAAGGAAGAGCTTGAAACAGGTGACCCAAGCAAGTAGTCGGTATCTTTCTGAGTTCGAGGGAAATTAAGGCTTTCCTCCACTTGGATACAGTTCCATAGTTGGCACTAATCCATCGAGCTCTGCAGCTACTTCTTTCATGGAGGGCCTTTCTTCCCCTCTTAGCCTTAAGCATCTTTTTGCCAGATCGGCCACTTTTGTGACTCTCTCGAAGTGTCCCTCTACTATTTCATCATCAAGAATTTGACCCAAGCGATCCGAGTCCAACAAGGAAACAAAGACTTTTGCTAGGTTTCTTTCCGCCTCAGGCTTTTCAAAACAAAGAGCCCTTTGGCTTGTGAGTAGCTCCACTAGGAGGACAACTCCGAAACTATAGACGTCACTCTTTTCTGTTAGTATGTTTGACTGAAGATATTCAGGGTCTAAGTATCCGACTGTCCCTTGCACAAAAGTTGATAGTTTGTTTTCATCTTGATCAGGAACCAATCGTGAAGCTCCAAAATCGGATACTTTTGCCGTGTAGTTTTCGTCTAAAAGTATATTTGTTGCTTTCACATCTCGGTGTATGATCGGGGTAGAAGTGGAGTAGTGCAAGTAAGCTAGTGCCTCTGCTGTATCTGATGCTATCTTCAATCGTAATGGCAATGAAAGGGGTGATGCTCCTTTGTTGTTTTTCCTATGAATGTGCTCATAAAGAGTGCCATGGGCGATGAACTCGTAAACCAATATTGGTGTTTGGGTCTCCAAACAACAACCTAGGAGTCTCACAACATTTTTATGGTGGATTTGAGAAAGAACAATCACCTCGTTAACAAATTGCCTACTCTCGGTAATTGGGCCACTTACTTTGGACTTCTTTATGGCAACCACTTGTTCATTTGACAGTATTCCTTTGTAAACAGTTCCATAGCCTCCTTCACCAATTTTTCCGCTTACATGATAATTGTTTGTGGCCTTTTTAAGTTCTTCTTCAGTAAAAATTCTGGCTGCTGTCCGAACAGATCCAGCATAACTGGCCAGTTCTTGCTTTAAAAATAAGCCACCATTATCTTCAAAGTATTTTTGTTTGAGTTTGTTGAACTTTCTGTTCTTCATTTCCTGATATATACAAAAACTCGCAACCACTGTAACCTTCAGACGCCTCACTTGAGACTTGCATTACTGAATGCCATGAGTGTTTGCTTTAAGGCTGGTAATCTCAACACAGCAGCCAACTTTGCCAGGAGACTTTTGGAGACCAATCCCACCACTGAAAACCATGCAAAGTGTTGGCACGTGGTTAGTCTGCCATGAAGAAAACAACATGATGGAAGCAACAAAAGAAGATGCTGCCAGATATAAAAGGAGGAGACATCATCATGAAGACTGCTGTAATATTATTTCTTTTTGTAAACTATTCTATTGTACAGCTATTACTTTAATAGCTATTTATGTAACCCGTAAAAAGGAATGAAAGTAAGAGAAACCATTCTCTGGTTTTCACATGGTATCAGAGCGTCAAGATCTCGGTGAATTTTTTTTTTCTCTTCTTTTCTTCTTTCTCTATACTGCTGACAGTTTCAGCAGCTCTACCCTTCAAATCAATATCTGTTTAACCGACTTTATCCCTTATCTCCAACAGCAGCTTTAAACCCCAGAACTCTCAGACTCATCGCCATCTCACTATCTTGACGAAGTCTGAAAAATTAGTATCTGCAAGCCGCATATGCACAGGTGTGCTCTGAAGCTAATAGGCAAGCAACCATGTTAGCTGGCTCACATGTTGACGGGTCAGCTATGACAACCACTTTACATCGCCCTGTACCTAGAAGTGGTCATCCTTGGCCGGGACAAAAGAAGCCTGACACACGCCAATGTACCCACTGTGGGAAGAAAAAACACACCCGGGAAACTTGTTTCGAATTGGTTGGATATCCAGATTGGTGGGTGGACAAATAAGAAAAGGGAACCTTTAATGCTAGCGATAAACTCTGGATCATTGATTCAGGAGCTTCCGATCATATGACTAATAATACTGCTTGGTTTGTTTCCCACAGTCATCCACATACAAAAACTGTTAAGGTTGCTAACGGTTTTTCCACTCCGGTTTTAGGAGCAGGATTTGTTTCTCTAACTCCATCATTGTCGTTGTCCTCTGTTTTACATGTCCCTACTCTCTCCCACAATTTGCTTTCTATTAGTCAAATTACTAAAAATCTCAATTGTTTGGCTATTTTTTCTCCTACCTCTTGTTTATTTCAGGATCTTCAGACAAAGGAGCATATTGGTCATGGTAAGGAAAGCGGAGGATTGTACTACTTGGACTCAAAACTGCCTGATCCTCAAGTAAGAAGTGGTTATCAAGTTAGTACAGAAAAAGCTAACGCAGAAATTTGGTTGTGGCACAAAAGGTTGGGTCACCCATTCTTTCAATATTTACAACTTCTATTTCCTTCTTTATTTGCTAAAGTTCATGTGTCTGACTTCCATTGCGAAACCTGTGTTTTTGCAAAAAGTCATCGTGCTTCATTCCCTGTAAGCTCCAATAAAAGTCATGTTCCATTCTCTCTTATTCACTCCGATGTGTGGGGTCCATTTCATGTTCCTACTTACACTGGTGCTAAGTACTTTGTCTCCTTCATTGATGATTGTACTCGTGTCTCTTGGGTTTATCTGTTGAAAAATAAAAGTGATGTCTCATCCATTTTTCCTATTTTTCATCACATGATTCAAACACAGTTTCATGTACCAGTACAAGTAGTCCGATCTGACAATGGGGGTGAGTATTTGAATTCTGAACTTAGAACCTTTTTTGAACAAAATGGCATCATACACCAAACTTCCAATCCATATACTCCTCAACAGAACGGTATAGCAGAACGTAAAAATCGTCATCTTTTAGAAGTGGCTCGTTCTTTATGCTTTGCTATGCATGTTCCAAAACGTTTTTGGGGCGATGCCATTTTGACAGCCGTGTACCTTATAAATCGTGTACCATCTCGGGTTCTCCAGTACCAAACACCTATTCAGACCCTTTCTCAGTATCATTCTATTCCTTCAGTTCTTCATCTTCAACCTAAAGTGTTTGGATGTGTTAGCTATGTTCATGTTCACCAACACAGTCGTGACAAACTAGATCCTCGTGCCCTCAAATGTGTGTTTGTCGGTTATTCTGTCTCACAAAAGGGGTACAAGTGTTACTATCCCCCATCAGGAAATTTTTTTATTTCTATGGATGTTACATTCTGTGAAGAAGAGGCCTATTTTTCGGTCACTCCTCTTCAGGGGGAGAATAATGGAGAGGAAGAGCAGTTCCCTGATATTGGATATGCACCATCACCTAATACTGTTGATACAAATGATGGAGAGGAAGAGCAGTTCCCTGATATTGGATACTTACCATCACCTAATACTGCTGATACACATGAAAAAGAGTTGCAAGTGTACCAAAGAAGGAAGAGAAATGAGGTAGTAACAGATCCTCCACTTCCTGACCATGTTCCAAATCAACATGCTGCTTTGCATGAAGATCATTCTGAGGTAATTCCACAATTTCCGTCACCTTCCATACATACTGATAATGTTGATAACCATGATATTTCAGCTAGGGATAATCTAGATGACTCAAATGAGTCTATAGATGTCTCTAATTCTCCTCGTTTTCCAATTCGTAAAAATCGTGGGATACCTCCAGAAAGGTTTGGCTACTCTACAGTAAAAACTGTTCAATATCCAATATCTGATTATGTGTCTAACCATCGTTTATCCAGTTCTTATATTGCTTTTACAAACCACATATCTTCTGTGTCTACACCTAGTAACTTACAGGATGCTCTTGGTGACCCAAAGTGGAAGATTGCTATGGTTGAGGAGATGGAGGCACTGCAGAAAAATTGTACATGGGAACTTGTTGACTTGCCTAAAGGCAAGAGACCCGTTGGTTGTAAATGGGTGTTTACTGTAAAACACAAAGCAGATGGATCAGTAGAGCGATACAAGGCAAGATTGGTAGCAAAAGGCTACACTCAAACTTATGGTGTTGATTACTCAGAGACTTTTGCGCCAGTAGCTAAAATCAACACTATTCGAGTCCTTTTATCTCTGGCTGCCAACCTAGACTGGCCGCTACATCAATTTGATGTGAAAAATGCTTTCTTACATGGTGATTTAAAAGATGAGGTGTATATGAATCTTCCACCTGGGTTTGTTATGGAGACTGATGTTGGCAAGGTGTGCAAGCTGAGGAAATCTTTATATGGACTGAAACAGTCACCCAGGGCTTGGTTTGGGAGATTCAGTTTGTCTATGAAAAGATTTGGGTACAAACAGAGCAATTCTGATCATACACTGTTTCTGAAACACAGGAAAGGACAAGTGACAGCCTTGATTATTTATGTGGATGATATGGTTGTTACAGGTAATGATGAAGAAGGAATCACAGAACTTCAGAATTACTTGGCTCAAGAATTTGAGATGAAAAACCTTGGGGAACTAAAATACTTTCTTGGAATTGAGGTGGCAAGATCTAAGCATGGCATATCTTTGTCTCAAAGGAAGTATATCCTAGATCTGTTAAGTGAGACTGGTATGCTTGCTTGCAAACCAGCAGCCACTCCAATGGAGCAAAATCATAAGTTGGGAGAAAGCCTTGATCAGATTCCAACAAATAAGGAAAGGTATCAGAAGGTGGTTGGAAAACTAATCTACTTGTCACATACACGACCTGATATAGCCTATGCTGGTAGTGTGGTTAGTCAATTCATGCATGCCCCTAGTGAGAGTCATATGGAAGCTGTTCTTCGAATACTTAGATACTTGAAGTCAGCACCAGGAAAAGGATTGATGTTTACTAAATATGGTCATCTAGATGTTCAAGCCTATACAGATGCTGATTATGCCGAGTCCATTGTTGATAGAAGATCCACATCTGGATACTTCGCCTTTGTTGGGGGGAATTTGGTTACATGGCGTAGCAAGAAACAAAAGGTGGTATCTAGGTCAAGCGCTGAAGCCGAATACAGAGGCATGTCTCATGGTGTGTGTGAACTCATGTGGTTGCGAAAATTGTTGAGAGACTTGGGTTGCAAATCCAAGAAGGCTATGAATTTATATTGTGATAACAAAGCTGCCATTAGCATTGCCCACAATCCAGTTCAACACGATCGTACTAAACACGTTGAAGTGGATAGACACTTTATTAAGGAGAAGCTGGATGCTGGAATTGTTGACTTTCCATTTGTTAAAACTGAAGATCAATTGGCCGACATCTTGACAAAAGCTGTATCAAGTAGAAGTTTTCATTCATGCCTCGACAAGTTGGGCATTCGAAACATCTATGCACCAACTTGAGGGGGAGTGTTGGCACGTGGTTAGTCTGCCATGAAGAAAACAACATGATGGAAGCAACGAAAGAAGATGCTGCCAGATATAAAAGGAGGAGACATCATCATGAAGACTGCTGTAATATTATTTCTTTTTGTAAACTATTCTATTGTACAGCTATTACTTTAATAGCTATTTATGTAACCCGTAAAAAGGAATGAAAGTAAGAGAAACCATTCTCTGGTTTTCACACAAAGACAGCAAGACAAGTCCTCCAGGCTGCCGAGAAGAACATGAATGATGCAACCCAGCTAAATTACGATTTCAGAAACCCATTTGTGGTTTGTGGTGCAACATATGTGCCTATTTACCGTGGGCAGAAGGATGTTTCATGCCCGTACTGCAGTTCTCGGTTTGTTCTGGCCCAAGAAGGGCAGCTCTGTACTGTTTGTGATCTTGCAGTGGTTGGAGCGGATGCATCTGGGTTGGTCTGTTCTCCTACCCAGATAAGATGATCTCCTGCTGCTCAAGTAGGAGCAATTTTTCAACCTTCAGCTACACTACAACAACGGTTATGTTAGTTTCCTCATCTCCTTGAGCAGGGTTTCCATTTTAAACAAAGGGATTTGATTAGGTTGTGCTTCTCTTGTATTTCTATTTCAAATTTTATTGCAAGGTTCATGATAATGTTTTTCACTGTAATGAACAGGTTAAGGATTTTGATCTAGGTGATTCTTGTGTCTTTTGAGAATAAACAAATTAGATTGAGCTGGCAAATTAATTGCTTTTCCCGAAATGTGTAACTTCGAAATTTCATATATTGTAGACAGCAACATTTTCCTGTTAAATTTTGTTCTCCAATTCCATCATGAGAAATGCAAGCTCAGCTGACAGGGTTTTAAATATATACTGTGTTTTAATTTTATTTCATGGGTGCCTTAGTAGTTTTGTGTTAATCTTCACTCATTCTTCTTGTTACAATTTATTTTTCCACATAACTTTACAACGCAGTACATTGTAGTATGTACTCTGATATGCCCTTTTCTTAAATGAGGCACTGTCTCAAAACCAAAACAAACTAATATTGGTAAGATTTCCTACATTACATCACTATTGACAAGTCGAGGACCTATCGCCCATTGTGTCGCATTAACATTTCGATTTCGATTCGCATGCTGTCGTACACAGTAGTTGCATCAGTAGTTGTACCGGTACTAGAACAATTGTCACCTCTAACAGAAGCCATTGAAGCTGACCCAAGCAAGTATTCAGTGTCCTCTGGGCCGAAATTGGCCTTTCCCCATGGATGCTTTGCCATAATCCTCATCCCTTCCAGTTCCATGGCTACGTGTTTCATGGTAGGCCTTTCCTCCCTTTTTACCTTTAAACATCTATTTGCAAGATCAGCCACTTCTTTAAGTGTCTCAATATTTCCCTCATTGACTATGTCTTCATCAAGAATTTGATTCAAGCGACCCTCTTCCACTGAACAAACAAAGAAGCTCGCTAGATTTCTCTCTGCCTCAGGCCTGGCAAAAGAAAGTGCCACTTTGCTTGTTAGTAGCTCTACAAGGACAACTCCGAAGCTATAGACATCACTCTTTTCTGTTAGATCGTTTGTATGGAAGTATTCAAGGTCCAAGTACCCTAGTGTTCCTTGCACTAAAGTAGTTATTTGAGCTTGATCTAGAGGAATCAACCGTGAAGCTCCGAAGTCGGACACTTTCGCTATGTAATTTTCATCTAATAGTACATTCGTCGTTTTCACATCTCGGTGTATGATTGGCATGGAAGTGGAGGAGTGTAAGTATGCCAGTGCTCCTGCAGTTTCTGCGGCTATCTTCAGCCGCAGCTCCCATGAAAGTAAAGATTCTCTGCATTTGTTGTGAATATGCTCCGATAAAGTCCCGTTGATAATGAACTCGTAAACCAACAATGGCATCGGCGTCTCTAAACAACAACCTAACAGCCTCACCACATTCCTATGGTTGATTTGAGAAAGAACAATCACCTCGTTAACAAATTGCTCATTCTGAGCGGAGGCACAAATCTTGGACTTTTTTATGGCAACCACCTTGTTATCTTCTAGTATTCCTTTGTACACTGTTCCATATCCTCCTTCACCAAGGACTCTGCTTTCATGGTAATTGTTTGTAGCCTTCTCGAGTTCTTCCGCTGTAAAAATTTTCGTTGTCTCCACAGATCCTCCGCGACTAGCGAGTTGTTGCTGCAACAACAAGCCACCATTTTCTTGGAAGTATTTTTCTTTGAGTTTGATGAACCTCCTTTTCTTCTTTCCCCAATAAGTCCATGAACTTCCAACCAGCAAAACCAACAAGGCTACTGTCGTAGCTGCAAATCACAACCAGATTTGATTTCATAAGTATTTTGTATAATAATATACTTAAATAAATATAGGATGCATTTTAACAGTTCACCAGATGTGCATACCCAATGAAATAGTAAGCAAGCGAATGCCCTTAAAGTGAATTAATTAGGAGGTTATTTGATTTAAATTAGATGTCTTTGATTTACGTCTTAATTAGGGATTTGATTAAATCCCTAACCCCTAAATACACGAACCCCACCAACCACACCAACCCCCACCAACCTCGCCAAATTAAAGCCTCTGAGACCCTCTATAAATATTGGGCTACACACGAGGATTGAGGTACGTCTAAATCCCTATGGAAACTCTACATAAATTATTTCTCACAAACCCTTCTCCCTACCTGTTCTTTCTCTCTCTCACACAAGGCTCCGGCCACCACACACGGCTCCAGCCACCCGGTTTTCCTTGAAACACCCATTTCTAACTTAGGCATCGGAGGGCCTTTGGCCAACACCCCCCGGGTGTGGTCCTTTTACTCCAATCTGTTTTGCAGGGAGAGAGAGGTGCGAAGAAGACGAAGAAATCTTTAGGCGAATATTCTTGTGGGAGGAAATCAGCTCCCACAAGATGTATCTAAGAGATCATAATCAGTACCGTGACAACCGTCTGGGAGGTATGGATTTCCTTCATAACCTGGCAAGCATTCACAAAAATAACCAGACAGATTGTGGGGGTTGACACATGTGCTGTTTCCCTTGCATGCATAATCCTGCCGATGTTGAGCTGCATCACATGGTTCATCCCCAATTGCCCAGTTGAGAACCATCGGAAGCCGGCTTATAGATTTCAGTTCTTGGAAACTTTTACTTGAGAACGTGAACTGGCCTTCTTCCACAATGAAGGAGTAGCTGCAGGGGTTGAAGTCCCATATAAATGTATGATTGTAGTAGCTACTCATTGTCACGGTACGCACTTGAAGTCCACTTGGGATTGAAGTTTGGCAGCACCCAATGCCAGAGCAAGACTCTCTAATGCTTCCAAGGCTCTCACACAAGGTCATGCACCCAGTTATGTACTCTTCTTTGCCCTTTACACCTTTGAAGATTGCGTAAGTGTCACAACCAACGGCAATGAACTTGTTTTTGGTGCCGGAGATTGTGTAAGGAGGGAAAAGCTGGAGCCTTGGGGAATTGCTGAGTTTTGTGTCTAAAGAACCATCTTGGTCATAGCAATCCCTGGCTACAAATTGCATTATTTGTAACTCACCATTAAGGGATAAGTTGGAAATTGGGATCCCAGTTCCATTCAAATATGGTGTTGGGGTTTGGTTGGTTTCATTACAATCAATGAAAAACTCATCTATGAGGTAACAGCCTTTAGCTATGCCAAATGGAAATGGAATTGACAAATTTCCACATTGGTTTGGGCAGCCAGGCAAGGCTTGAGCTTCTGCAGCTGCTAACACAACCAATCCCACTAAGAAGAGTTGCAGAATTATCCCATGTAAGGCCATCCAATCCAATCAAAGCCAGTGTGTTTCAACAGGAATGTATCTTCCTCCTCCTCAGTACTAATTTGTACGCTCTACTTTTCCAGTCCAAGTTGAAGTTTTCTAAGCCGGCTCTAATTCTTGTTTGCCGATTCACATTCCAAACAAGATGATGACAAAATAAGGACCCATGTCCTTTTATTATGTGACAAAGCCAGGACAAATCTACACCAATAATGAAGAAGAAAGCATGTACATGTTTTTGTTTGTTTCGGGCCGGCCAAAAATCAATTATGTGTACTTGATCGTGGCTTCAAATTGGCTCTTTTATGTGTTTTTTTTTTAACTTCATGAGAGCTGGAAGGCCTTGGCTTGTCATGGAAAAAGGGTCAAAGGGATGAAAGCTTTGCCTGCATGCAATGGCGGACCCAGGAATTTTTATAGGGGTATGCTAAATATATATATATATTTTATAGAGGAGATATATTATAAGCCTTTTTTTTTCTCTTGAAACAAAAATGTAAATAAAATTTTATAAATCAAACAAGACCATATTACAAGCAAATATAACATAAAGAAGTACAAAATATAAATAAATACCCAATCAAATACATTGTCCAACTTAAAAAAATCATATATGCTAATTAATAATTCAAGTTGCAAAAATAAAATATATATCAACAGTCTCCAAAAGTTTTCACCCTAACCCTAAATCATAAAAACTTAACAACAACAATTAAAATTGGAAATTGAATATATATAAAATTAAAAAAAACTTACCAAGATTGAAGAACCTACTGAAGATAGGTTGGTAAATTTTTTAGAGGAGGAGAGCTATTTCCTCTTGGCTCTCAAGATTCAAATATGGTGTTTTGGGTGGCTAGAAGAAATTTTTTTATGTTTGCTCTCTGTGGGTGTAGCCACTGGCGGACCCATAAATTTTTTAGCGGAGGTGCAATATTGACTAAGTATGAAAAATGGTTTTTCGGAATACTCATTTTCTCAAGATAATTTTTGGCGACTTTTATTCCTTACACATCAAATAAGAAAACTTGATTTTATGGGATTTTAATATGAAGTATATATTGACTTAATGAGCCATCATTTTTGGCCTAAATCGTATTTTGCACTAAAACCGATTTTTCATATTTTGATTTGGTGAGAATTTGATTTTCTAGTATTTTTATTTAAATCCAATTTGGGGGTACTTCCTTATTTACATTGTAAACTTAAGTAAATGGAGTAATATAAAAATAAATGAAAGTAAAAGGACAAAGACATTTACTTAAATGTTGAAAATGGAAATAAGGTAATCTGCACACCAGTTGAGCAAATGGGCAATTTGAAGCACTTACAATGATTTTTCCGGTGAATTTATATAGGTTTGGATTGATGTTATTATTTCCTATATGCTTTAAGAGTGGGCTAATATTTATTAGAGTAGAAATAAAGCTTATAACATTTAAACCATGTTCAATACTTTATAAATCTTCCCCTAGGCTGGAGCCCACTCCAGCCTAAACTTAGGTCCGCCCTTGCTAGAGCGTAGTTTTTTTAGCAATAGATTGTACTTATTTTTACATGTATTAATCTTTTTTTAATCAAAATGCATTTGATTTATATTTTTTTCTTAGGATGATTATAACATGATGGATGCAACATTAATTTTGCTATTTATATTATTTTAATCATTGTATCGGTGCCTTGCATTTTTGGAAATTTTCTGTATCAGCATAATATGTGTAATTTCTGCCTACTCAACTTCCAAATCCTGGATCCGCCATTGTTGGCGTGGAAGATAGTGGTTAGAGAAATGGTGAGATGATATATGAAACAACAGGGGCCTTCTCCAATGCGAACTCTAAGATGCGGATTAGTTGCGAACTTTTGTTTTTAACCGTTGGATGAAGAGCGAAAAGAAAGAAAATAAAGCCACACAAGCCATCCAACGGTTAAAAACAAAAGTTCGCAACCAATCCGCATCTTAGAGTTCGCATTGGAGAAGCCCCCTGAAACAACATAAGGACCAAGAAAAAAGACTACTTAAATAGGTTTTAGTTTTATTTATGGACCAAGAAATGGCGTGGAAGATATGGACCAAGAAATGGTGAGATGATACAAAAATCAATATTAAATTATCAATTAAACAAACAAATAACTTCGAGTCTTGTGCCACACAGTCTCTTCCTATTCGAGTTTGCTAATCATACAAATACAGAGACAGTCAAATCAGAAATAATGGTAATAATTATTATTATTATAATAAACATGTTATAAAGAAATAATAAATATAAAAAAACCAGAAGAAATGTTGGGTGGTTGCTGAAGAAGAAAAACAAAGTCTTGGTCAGTCAATGCCTCTGTTTATTTTATTTTATTGGGTGGTTGCTGAAATGTTGGGTAGTTATTTTATTTTATTTTTATAAATGTTGCGAAAAGAGGTCTTGTCAGTAATCAATTAGTTCTAGGTCGGTTTTTCGGAAAACAAAGTCTTGGTCAGTCAATGCCCCTGTTTATAAACTTCACGAAATTGCCTAGTTAGTACACTGGCGGCCGCGGACCCAATCAAAGACAAGACAACTGTGGGCAGCTGCCCACACTTTCAAAAAAAAACCTTCAGCCGTCCGTATAGTCCCATTTAAATTCACAATTTTTAATTATTTTAAAGTCCTTTCCAAATAAAGGTCCCACATAGCCCATTCAATACACACTTAAAGTCCAAAATTTATATTAAAAAAGAAAAATCCTAAATCCTATGTTAAAAAAGAAGGATAGAGATCTCACCAAATTCACTTATTTTGTAATTTTGTAGAGAACTTAGCCGCCGAATTGGAGTTGTCCGGACCATGTGTCAATACTATTAGTATTCAAAGTTTGAAACAACACATGATGCACACGGATAAACGAAAGTCTGGGTCAACCATTAGCCCACAGCTTTTTTTCACAACACAAGCAGAATAACCCACTCTCCTCAGTAAGCCCACAGCTTTTTCTCACAGATCATCCTTATTCTCTTCATCTGATGAAGTTTTATTGACCCAATTAAGAGAGAAAACAAAAAAAGGAAAAAGGACAAAAAGATCATCCCTATTCTCTTATCTTCTTGCAATAGCGTGGTAAGTGTTTTTATCAGTTGAAGCTTAATTTCCTGCATGGTTTTGACTGTTTTTCCTCACTGGCATTCAGGAGCTTCCAAACCCATACGTATTTGTTTATTGTACATCAATTTTCTGCATGGTTTTGACTGTTTTTCCTTACGTGCTGCTTTTGTCTCCCCCACCTACAATTTCACGCAAATCCTTTTGATGTCTCTAACATCAAAATTAAAATTTACAGAGGGGACTCAACTTTGGAATATTATGAAAAACTAAAACGAAAGCAATGAAAAAAAGAGGAAGAAAGTTATGTTGCGGTCAACGGTTTGACTTTCAATGTTGTGGGTCAATAGTCGAAAGTCCAAAAATGGAATGGGTAGCCACATCGTTTTGGACCACAACCAAACTCGTGTAGCCCGAATCTGATTATAACCCGACCCATTGCCTATCGAGAAATTGAATGCGGTTATTACCGGAAAGATCCCCAAATCAATTCGACAAGAGAAAATCCCTAAACTTAATTCCCAAGACGACGTCGCCGCTCGCATTACCGTAGCCGCCATGAAACCTCTGTCGAGTTACTAAAGAGAAGGTAAACACTTGCTTTTACAATGGATATCTAATTGGTTGAAAATTGCATCTTCAGTTTTTTTCTTTCTATTTCCATACATCGAACTCTGTAAAATATCAAAGTTTGCATCTTTTTTCAAAAGTCGATCGGAAACATGAAACTACAGAGACAAGACTACCCACTAACACTTCTCACATTAATGGCGGACCCAATGTAGGGGCAATTGCTTCTAACACAATATGATTGAAGAATTGAATTTGATATTGGTTGGTGGCTGTGTAACTAAGATTTATTTCATGCGAAGATATTTGTTCGAATTCACAGCCCATATTAGGATTTATGTAATTTGTTTTCATGGTTTTGGAAGGGATGAAAAACAGTTCAATGATAAAAACCTCGGTCAGTGATAACAGTTGTGAATTATTTCAATGGTGATTTATGAGTACAAGTCGGGAGAGTGGCACAGGCCAATAAAAGAAAAAAAAGAACTTGGGATTAATCTGACCACATGCCAACCTTTTTCTTTCTTTAAACAATCATGTTAAAACCTCGGTTTAAGTGTTTTTGGCGTGTGAGTTTTGGTTGTGGAGTTGTATGAAAGCTCCTATAGTTTTGTTAATCACTTGGAGAAGGCTTGTCTAATCACTAAGGTAAATCTTGTTATTGATCTATTTGAAAACTTCATTTTGTGGCCTCCAACTTCCAATTATGTAAGTTACCTTCGTAGTGGAGTTTTATCTGTGTCTGGTCCAATAGAAGGATACAAGAAGGTAGGCTCATAAACTTAAATATGTACTGGGAAGTGGAATCTTGATCCCCAGTAGCTACTAACAATTAGTGGTAGAATTATTCCTTCTGTTTAAGCTATCTTCTTTGACTTTAGTTTTAGAGACTTCATTATTTATGTCCTCATTTAAAGTTTTCTATTTCAAGATTCGATCTCATTTATATTAGGGAAATATATACTTAACTATGTCGGTGACGCGTTTTAAGCATCTGAAAGTTAATGCCAAGAATTGCCAAAGGGTACATCAAAGGGGAAGAACATTACATTAAGTGTCATTGGTACAGAAGGGTTAGGACATTACTTTAAGTGCATCATGTCTTAATTCCAAATCATGCTGTACACATATAGTTGAGTTGAAAGTGTTTAAACTTCCTTTCTGCTAGTCTTGTTATAATGTATTTGATGTTTGTGTATACATGCATTGACATACATTCGATTTCTAATGGTGGTATTGCTATAATGTATTTGATGTTTGGGATTAATTGACCACATGATGCCAAGCTTATTTTCTTTCTTGAAACACTCTTGTTAAAACCCTCGTTTCAAGCTCCTCTAGTTTTCTTAATCACTTGCTGAAGGCTTGGCTAAATTCTAAGGTAGATCTTATTATTGATCCATTTTAAAAAACTTCATTTTGAATTTTGTGGGGCTTACATTGATTTTCTGGCCTCTAATTATGAGTTGGAATTTCAGTTAAAACACTTCGTTTGTATATATGGAAGTTACCTTCTTAGTGGGGTTTTATCTGTGTCTGTTCCAATGGAAGGATACAAGAAGTTAAGGTTATAAACTTAAATATGGTATGGGAAGTGGAATATTGATCCCTGTTAACTACTAAAATTTAGTAGTAGAATTATTCCTTAATTATGTCCTCCTTCAAACTTTTTAATTTCAAGATTGGATCGAATTTATCTTAGAGCAAAGGGGGACATTGGCAGAGAAGGGGGAAGGACATTACTTTAAGTTCATCATGTCTTATTACCAAATTATAGTGCACAAATAATTGAGTTGAACATGTTTAAATTTCATTTCTGCTATCTTCCTGAGTCTTGCCCCAATGCATTTGATGTTCCTGTGCACAAATGCATTGGCATACATTTGCTTTCCAATGGCCGTATTGTTTATTAGGCAAATCCCTGTGAGTGAGCTTGTGGGCATTTACGTGCAAGCCATGAGGAAAGCAATTATGTGGTGATTACATTGCTTATAGGTGGATGTCTAATATTTTATTTATTCTCCCTTAATTTACAACAAAATATGTATGTATATTTAAACATTTACCACAACAATTTGTACACCTTAGAATATGGATACTGATTTTCCCACTCCCTTTTTATCCACTTACACTCTATTTTTGAAAAATTGTATGTTCTCACTCCTTTTTGTTCACTTACACTCCTTTTTATCTTATAGTAAAAGTATTAAAAAACAAAAGGTAGTGTAGGTAGATAAAAGGAAAGTGGGAAAATCACCACCCTAGAATATATATATATATATATGCCCAACAATTTTCATAAAACACCAATTAAATAAAATTTTACGATACAAGGACCAAAAGTAGCTTGAGCCTTTTCTGGCTTTTTCAATGAAGTAATATTCAGACCAAAAAAGTACGATACAGGCACTCAAAAACACTAGTTTAAAAAAAAAAAAACCTGGATATCCTAGTTACTTGGAAGGTTACCTAAATTACCATATATATGTATACATACATGACCAGCCTGGCAGCCGCTGTATAAGGTGGGAGGGAGATCAAGGTCCAAAGTATAACTTCCACGACCCTTTGTGTTTGTAGACTAGCCTTTGCAAGTCCTGGGCTGAGAGAGTAAACCCTTCTACTTTTGTTTGACATATCACATTTTCGGTGCAGCGAGGAAGATCCTCAAACCCAGATTTGTCGGCGGATGCCCACGTCAGAAGCTCTTCTCCATAAACATGATCTTTCCCAAGTTGCTTGGTGGCCATTGATGGGAATGGGGATGGGGCATCACCAGAATCTTCTGTTGTTTCTTCACCACGTGCAAACATAGGAATAGGAGTTGGCCGGTAGGTCAATAGAGTTCCTTCTATAATGAGAAGCATGCGATCAATTGGGTGCCCCATTCGAAATATGATGTGATCTTCTGGGTACGTCACTGGCGTCAGATAGTCGCACATCGTTCTCAGCACATTGGTATTCATAAGTTTAAGGGGTTCAACCTGTATTTAAAATCGATCGATATTTAAACACAAACCAAGATTCATTCATCTATACAAGTTCATCAATAAAAATTAATTCCTTGTAAATTAGACTAATGTCCTGGTCTCTATTTGATAAATCCATAAATATTGGATTAGAACTTATTAAATCAGATAACAATCCAACATATTATTTCTTAAGTCTCATTTAAGGAAGTGAGAGTTATAAGAACTGACTTGGTCTTAATCCAATCCAAACCAAACCATCAGATGAGGCATATGAATGATGGAAGGTCAAGGCAACTCTTTCTTTTATAATAAATAATATAAATCAAATAATAATTCAATATATTGTATCTTACAAGTCTCAGGAGGAGGTGAGACTTATAACTACAAAAGAAAGAAGACAATAGTCACAATTTTAAAGCAACAAATAGATTTTGGTGACATTTGAATGAGTGGTCACTATTAATTGTGACTAATTATCTCACACTTCAAGGAATTGGCGACTATTGATTTATAAATATAGTAAATATAAAAACCCTCTGACACTTAAACAGTAATCTGTGGGATTGCTGCTATGGTGATCTTATATCTTCAAGATTAAGAATCATTCATAGAGATCTAAGGACAAGCAATGTTCTATGTACTCCAAAGCAGATTTTGGTATGGCTAGGATATTTAGGGGAGATCAAAATGAAAATAAAAAAATCGTGTGGTTGGGACATAGGTGAGATGGAGATGGTGTTGCTGCCTGCGAAGTGGTGGTTTGGTTGACAGTGTTGGGTGGGTGTTGGAGAGGCTGTTTTGGAGTTGGGTGGGTTTGGGATGTTGGTGGTTTAAGGGTGATTGGACATGACAAAATAATAAAAGACATATTGCCTGATAAAATAATAAAATATATATGATTAATGGTGATTGGACATGATGTACACTTCAGCCTGACAAATTCATGTCACGAATGGTTTATTATGGTGACAAACATCAATAGTTACAGACACATATGTAACACACTGATTAATCGTTACTGCAGGGTGACTAAAGCCTGTAGTCACGAATAAAGGTGACTAATAGTACCAATAGTCACCAAAGAAAACGTCACTATTGTCTTCCTTTTTTTTTGTAGTGTATAAGGCAGCTAATGAACTTCTTGAGCAGTCAATTTTTTCTTTTTTAATAAATAATATACATACAAATACTAGAGAAAGAGAGAGAGAAACATACTTGTTCTAGAATTCCAAGGCAGAGCGCTTGCTTTAGAGATTTTTTCATAGACGAAGGAAGAGCATTGAATGTATTGTCTAGATCAGCATCCTTGTCCTCTTCCAGTTTTTGATTTATGTTTTTCTCGATTTCCTTCTTCAGATTATCAGGTATAAAATTTTTCTCCATCAACCGCTCTTGTAATCTTTTCCTCAGCCTTAATTCATCTTCTTTTGAGGTTCTCATATGAATATATGTCTAAAGGTACATTTCACCACAAATAGTAAATTAGAAGTGTATTTGAATTATCCGAAAAGTATATCTTTTAGGAATTCATTCAAATATCATCTCTGCAAAAAATTACTTAAATCCAAAAATCATTTAACTAATCAACTAATAGTTTTCATTGAAGCATTGTGTTCGTCAATTATTTATTTATTTATTGTTAATAACAAATGCCTAGATGGTTTTCAAGTTGTCTAATTTTTGGCAAAAATGATCTATGAATGATGGTTTTAAAAATAGACAGTTTGGATAGTTGAAATAAAATTCGTAATGAACCCCACAACGTTACCACAAATAAAATTATTTGAGGAAACCTTATAAAAGGGGATATATATTTGCATAATATAGAGGTTGGCCCCTGAAGATGAAGGAAAATAATTTAGTAAACTAAATAGATATCTGTTGACGTAGAGATTCATTACCAACCTGAACATTTCCAATGAGATATACAAATAGGAGCGTGCCAGTGATAGAAATTAGAACTGCAAACAAGTTTTCCCACACATAATCACTTGTTGTGAGATTCGTGCCAAAGTTGCTGCAAAAAGTAAGTAAAGGATCAAGCAAAATGTGAGATACTAATAAATGGCAGGATAAAGTAACACATATTTGGTTTTCTAACTTTCATCTTCTGCTGCTTCTTAAGCTTTTGTTTGATCAGAGAAATTCAAAATATATTTCTCTGATTAGTAGGGAATACGAAATAAAATGCTGAAATTTTCAAATAAATATGTGCAAACCTTAGATTTTTTAGGCCCCACCAGAAAGAGTAGCATAACTTGGTTGGAAAATGCCCCTTGTTACCAAACTTAAGGGAATCCAGAAATATTCCATAACCAAACGGCGGCTTAGTATTATCTGGAACATCTATACCGCAAAATTCATTAAAAAATGTGAGATTTGTTGTAGAAATATTGCGATCGTCATCACAATAAAAGGTACTCATGCATCCTTCATGATCATTATTTTTTTTACAAGCCCAATACCAACATGAGGTCTCTCGTTGAATGGAAAAGAAGTACCAAAAAGCTCCAAAGACCTAAAAGACAAAAACATATTTATTTAATTGATAGATCTAATCATTAATGATTGATATGATACTTAATTGAGAGAGTGAAATTATACGTATTAAAATGAAATGATACTTAATACTTCAACAGCATTTATCGATTACCAAAATAATACGTATTAAAATGAAATGATACTTAATACTTCAACAGCATTTATCGATTACCAAAAAATAATACGTATTAAAATGAAATGAAATGGAAAGTGAAACTTACATGGCTAGCAAGAATGTATAGAAACAAATTGAATAGGGCTTTGACCGTTATTCCAGTAGTCCCTTTAAGTTCCTTGGAAGTTAAGATAATTAGATAAATCCTTGGAAAATACTGGATGAGAAGAAAAAAGTTGACAACCATTCTACGCTCTAAAAATCTCCGCCCTCTCATTTGGTAAAAAACCTTTACTACTAGAACCTGGACTAAATAATGAATAGAAAAATGGGTTAGAAGTCCATATTAATTAAAGCTGGATAAACCTAGCTCATAATTTATTTATACCAAAAAATTGAATTTCTTTTATATTACCTGTGGCATGGGAAAAACAGAGAGAAGGTCAGTCACCAAAGAACACCACTTCAACTCCCGAGCGAAAATCTTAGCAAATGGAGTTATCTCATCTCTTCTTATTAACGTCGTTTGCCAATCCAATTCCCATTGTTCCTTCCTTACGTTGATCTCCTTGTAGGCCTCCTTAATACCTTCATAGATTTGATATCCAATATGCACCAAGAAAGTGATATCCGTGAGAGATCGCAAAATCAGAGCCACATTCCTCAACTTTTTGTCCATTCCAAGGCATTTCTTTTCCTCATCGATGAATGGAATGTATAAGAACAAGGGATCTAGGGAAATTGCAATAACACATGAAATTACAATCATCTTGTTCCAGAATGAAGCTGAAAGATCTGTTCTTTCCCATTTCTCTCTAACCCAAAATCAAATGACAAGTCAATTAAAATACATTACGATGTCGTAGAAAGAGAGATGATACTCAGTGGGGCACGCCAAATAATCATCTTATATTATTAAACGGCTACATCTTGCAAAAACTAACCTTATGATTTGGTCAGATGATCAACACGGCGCTGTAAAGACATAACTTCAAGAGCATACAGAAACCTACAGAAGCCTTTGAACGTAGATAGTGAGAGAGTTTACATATATTTATTTCAGGAAATTAAGCTTCAACTGATAAACACACTTACCACGCTATTTACTGGATGCAATGGCAAGAGGATTAGAGAATAGGGATGATCTTTTTTTCCTTTTTCCTTTTTTTGTTTTCTCTTTTGGGTCAATAAAACTTCATCAGATGAAGAGAGAGAGCTTACAAGAGAAGAAAATTTTCTAGAAATAAGGATGATCTGTGAGGAGAGAGGGTTCCTTTGCTAGTCAAAAAAAGCTGTGGGCTTACTAGGCAATTTCGTGAAGTTTATAAACAGGGGCAATGACTTCTGTTTACTTTCGTTGACTGACCAAGACTCTGTTTTCTGACCAAAAATAAAAGAAGAAAAAATGGACCTAGACTTCGCTTTTGGACTGATTGATTACTGACAAGACCTTTATTCGCAACCTTTTTTATTTTTCTGAAAAAAACTATTAATGGAAGAACATAGTATTAAAAATAGAATGGCTGAATTTTGTAAGAGAGATGGTGTTATTTTGGTTAGAGACGGAACTGAAAAAACAAAACTAAAAAACAAAGGGCTGGGTTGGCTCACCTGTGCAGTCGAAGGAAGAAGAGTAAAAAAAAAATTTCAAGTGGAATTGTTTTTTTTCTTTTTTCTTTTTCAAGGCTCACATTGTTAAGTTTTGGTAATTAAGTTGGAGGAATACATGTCAAAAGAATAAAGTAGGGAACATAGGGTATATGGTTTTGGGGATAGCAGATCCGAACTCATATGTATTTTCATTCCGTATTTTACTGTGTTTACAACTCAAAGCTTGCTTGGTATAAAAAAGCCTATTTTCCATTAGAAAGAAGAAAAAAAAAAAACCTCCCCATAAAGAAACTATGCATATCAACGTTATCAATGACAAACTTGCCTAAGGGGGATTGTTGGAGTTGGAAAGAGCCACAAAAATACTTAAAATTTTAACTAAAGTAGGAAAAAGAAATTCAGTTAAGAATAATAAAATAGAAAAATAAACTTTTGAGAATTTAACCAAAAAAAAGACACATGTCAGTTTGTGGTTGAGCATTATCCTTTAAAAAAAGAAAACCAAGAAAAGATCGAAAGAATGAGCTTTAGATGATTGATCACTACTTACGGAAAGAGAATAACTATCATACAGGAATGTGAACGTAACACGACAGGCTTAATATTCAATTATATATATTGTGCATGCATTATGCAAAATAAACCATGTGGTGGAAGGACCTAAAGTAGCTGCTAGGTTGG
>BJCG01002950.1:0-26083 GCA_005406145.1 Prunus yedoensis
CAACCAACTTTTTTGTTTTTTTTTTTTAAATCTTCCTTTAAGCATTGTGAGTATTATGTAGATCAAGGTTCAAGGTTAAACTAGCGAGAGAAACTACAGCAAAAAAAATCATTCTGTTAACTAGTGCTATTGACTAACAATTGTTTATCATTGCAGGTTGGATCTGTTACAGCGATATGTTTCACCTGCTTTCTCATAAGATGCTTTGTGGTAAGGTTCAAACCATTCTATGCGTTTGTAAATTCAAAGAAACCTTCTTGTATTCTCATAGAAGAATAGTTAACATTCTAGTCTACAAAGAGTTCTCTTTGTGCCTGTGAGCTTTTACCCGGGAAATATCTACATTGTAGCCAAACAAAACGAAGTCTCGGTAGTTGCAAGATCCCAAATAGGAAGTACAGCTTTGGTGTTTACATCAAGTAGAATAGAAATCAAATGAAACCCATGAGAGCTATGACATTTCTTCATTAGCTTTTACGCTGTAGGACTCATCTGAGGCTACTAGGGGTGCATTAACAGTTCTGATTCAAACTAGTATCAACTTTTGAACTTTGACCCAACAATTTTTAACTCAAGACTTCATATTTCTTTGTTCCACTGGTAAAAAATGATAGTCATATGACCATACAGCTTTCTTGATTTGCTTTATAAGGTGTTGCTTTTATCAGCATATATTGAATTTTCTGGGAGTTTCATTAACTCGATTCAAAATGCAGGTTGTCCTATCTGCTTTTGATACAGATGCATCACTTGATGTTTTGGATCATCCAATTTTGAATGTGATCTATTACATGGTAGTGTATTAAGCTTGTTTATTTGTACAGCTATTTCTTGTCCTATTCTTCAAACTCTTTTACTTTTTCCCCTTCAAAACTTAAAATATCTGTCCTCTGCAGCTGGTTGAGATCCTGCCTTCAGCTCTAGTCCTTTACATCTTGCGCAAATTGCCCCCGAAGAGAGTATCAGCTCAGTATCATCCTATCCGTTAGCCTGGTCTATCTATTCTTTGTGTTAATTTTGCCCCCCCTAGTAAAATTCTTTACGGATTGGGAGTTTGGTGCTAATGAAATTGAGCGACAGTAGGAAAGCCAGAAAAACAGACCAGATGCAGTATTCTGGTGTGGCTCATGATGCCGGCATTTTTTTAGATGTATGTATATTACACGGCTCTCCGGAGCTAGCCAAGGGAAAATAGTTAAATTAATTCCATGGTTATTTTGACAGTTAGCGGTTTATTTGATCAACATGTGACAAAAGGAAATGTTCTTGTAATTTTATTGTAGGTGTTGTTTCTGTTTGTTTTTAGAGTTTCACATCATGGTTTGTTGAAGCAGAAATAATGCTTCTCTTTGCCCTCAGTAGACAATTGATGTGATATAATATAAAGTACATTTTTTTTAATGCCCAGTGCTTGATGATCAATCGATACGAGTGTAATTAAGGTACTCTTCCGTCCATTAACGGCTTGACCATGTCGCCAATACAACAACAATACTCGAGGCCTGCTGTGGCTTGCTTTTCCTTTTCCTTATTTTTCATAGATATCATGACTATTATAGTTATCCCTTTGTCATGTTGTATTTTTCCCAAATAAGTGAAAACGTACCTGCTCTCTTGCACCTAAGTTCGATCTCCTTTCCCGTACTGTACATTAGAGTAGTTTAGAATATCGTCTGATTATAAAAAAAAAACTGTGAAAGATCGAGAGAATATGATTGATGCTATTTGAGAAATCTGATGGCGATTTGTTGATAATCTTCCACAACTAATTCTCATGTAGTAAGGAAGAGAGGAGACTAAGATACATTTCCCCACTTGAGGAACTTGTAATTGGAATTGGTGCATCTTATAGATAAGTAAAACAAGACATGGTTGCTAATGGAGAACATTGTGATACATTTTCGTAAGTGGAAATTGTGCATAAACTTTGATCAAAGTAATTGTGCGCCTGAGGTGAACGTTAAAGATCAAAGTAACCAGATCATCACGACTACAGAGATAAATAAACTCTGATTGCACATGAGCTTTGCGTTATAAAAAATTCACAAATAAACAATTAGTATATCTGTGTAGATGTCTATATATTACAGAGCCAAAAAGCCATTCTACATGCCAAAGCCTTGCCTAAATGCCAGATCAATATCCTGAAAGCTATGCCCCCATCAACCTGGCTTTCCTGAAGGTCTAAATTAATCTTGGTGAAGTTCCTCAACAGGTGGAGGTGCAAATCTCACATTTTCTGGCCGTGCCACCACAACAGGATCATCTGCGAATAGTGCCTTGATAAAAGAAGGGGTTCTCAAGGGCCGGCGACTTGTCATTCGTGGGTAAACATCTTCCAGAAAGTAATAGGCATGACCAGCAATCATTCCCTGATTCAAAACCAATCAACATGTAAAAAATTATTAGTACATGAAAAACCTTTTAAGTATTGTTGTATAACTGATTAGGCAGAATCATAGGCCATTTGTGCATGAATTAACACAACTGAATTTTGTAACTCTAAGGTGAGATGCAAAATTTTTATCTCAATATTTGTGCAAATTCTTATAGAAAAGATAACACACCAAAAGATCCACCCAAGCGCTAGCCCCGACAATGACGGAGAACGTTAGAAGAACCTGGATGAAAAATGAAACAGACATTACAACATAATCAAGGAGGCAAGAATTATTTGCAGGAGGACTTGTCTAAGATTAAAATCAAAGGCCAAATAGTTTGTTAAAAACAGGAGGCCAAAATACTAATAATTCCGAAGAAGTAACGGATTAACAATATAAATCAAGCAGACATTTAACCATACTGACCCACGGTAGGTAAGCTGCTGTGAAAGTGAAGAGGCCCAAGAAACTCATATGGATGAAAGGATTTTGCTTGCTCCACACATAGACCTGTAAAATAGGAATTCATGACAATGCATAAAAAAACAATAATAACATACTGAGCTTTGGAAACAAATCCATTACAATCCAACAAAGAAAAGTAACGAACCATCATGAATGTTAGAGAGTTGCTGAGGAATATAATCTTCGCAAATGACTCTGACAAATACGGTATCATCCCTCCAATCAGAACTATCCCAGTCAACACAGTGGCGCCAAATAAGAGCATGTAAAAGAAATCAGCAGTCCTTCCCCTGAAAGAGTTCTCTTCAAGAAGCTTGCAGTACCGAGCAAGAAAGAACATGTGGAACATAAAGTCCAAGTCTGGCAACGCAAAGATATAACCATGTTAGGAAACACAAACATTAACAATTAAATGACACAACGTAGCTCCCAAGAAATGGAAATCTTTTATAAATAAACACTAGGAATTACCCATTTTCCGGAAGTACAGGAAATTAGTGACGAGGCGCCAGAATTGATACTGCTTGACAACTAGTATAGGGTTCAAGTATAGATTATGAGGAGAGATTATCTGGAAAAGGTTTTAAATTAGTCATCAGTAATAGAGGAGAAAGAAATGACTACAAGAACTGCCTAACCTTCTGAACTTCCATTAAATCCAATGGAGCATTAAAATTGGCAATAGAGCATAAACTAAAATGAAATCTAGAAAGGATGGTTTCAAAATTTAAGAAACTTTTGAACAACACCAATACATGCACTAATTAATTGAACCCAGCTATCAGAATTTAAGTTGATTGAATAAATCACTAATAGTAATAATAACAATTATAGACTTACATAAAGTAACAAATTTCCAGGTAATCGTTCCTCAATTTTTTCCGAAACAAACAACATTCAGCTGCCCAAACAAACAACATGCAGCTACCCAAGTAAAAATCAATGGCAGAAGAGACTAATTCCTAAAGTTCAGTCAAAACCCAAATTGAAATCGGACAAAATCAGAGAAACCCATTTGCACAAAACCAAATGGGTAATTACAGTACGAGAGAGATTTTCAAATTTCAAAGTGAGAGACATACATCGAGGGAGCAACCGATATTGGTGACAACAGCCGCCGTGAGATAGGAGCGGGTGATGATAGGCATCTGCTTGTACCATTCCTCCACTGCTTGAGCCATGATTATATTATTCAATTACAGCTCGAACCAAAATCTCAACAATTTTCTTTCTTGGAGGTAAAATCAAGAGCTCAGGAGATGAATTGAAACCAGAGGGTTTGGAAGTTTTGCAGAGAGAGCTTCTGAGACGGCCACGCAAAGCTGAAGAGACGAGACGCGATGAGACGGGTATAGCTAAGCTCTCGTGTCTTTCTGGGCTGTAAAGAATGACAAATGCTCTTCCAATCAGAGAGCGCGTGCTCCTCACGAACCAACCATCTCGTTTCGCTCTTGTTGGACTTGTAGGCGCTATATATTCTCAAGTTTCTGGACTCAAGGCCCATTGGGCTTTTGAATTCAAAAAACAAAACAAAAACCCGTTAGGCTCAAGTCCTTTCACTTCCCGGCACGTGCGACGCTCCACCGTCATCATCACCCTTCCCCGCTTCTCTTCTCCGCATTTCAAATTCAAATCCAAAACCATTTTCAGACAAAGCCCTCGCAATGGAAGGCGAAGAGCCACCGTCATGCCCGTCACGGTCACCGTATAGAAACCCTTCCTCTCTCTTCAGAGACATCTCAAATTTCAAAACCCCGAAACGGCCCTCGCGAATCTCCAATTTACACTCCCCTGGCCCCCATTTCTTCACAGCCTCCAAGCAGACCCCGCGTACTTCTTCGTCATTTCGCCGCCGGCCATCTCTCGCTCAGTCGAACTCCGGCCGTACCAAGGCGGCGGCCAGAAAACTCAAGGCCTTTGAGGTCGAGCAGTCACAGTCGTCTCGCAAGGTCCAAATTCAAAAGGAGCAAAAGCTCAGGTCCTTGGCCAAGTCTCTCACCGTCTGGCTCAATTTCCTCTTCCAAAACCCTAGATCCTGCGGCTGCACTTTGTCCGTTGATGAGGATCATCGTGGCGGAACGCTTCCCAAGGGGAAGAGGGATAGCGAGCCCGGCAGTGCGGTCCGGGTCGACTCGGCGTGGCGGGACCCGAAGCGGCAGAGAGACTCATCTTGGCGGGCCGTGAGTGCTGTGGCATTCTCAAGCTCCAAGTATTCGAACTTACGGTCTTCGTTGGAACATGTGTGTAGTGTTGATGATTTGACGCAGCGAATGCGACTTTATTTGAGCATGGGCAATTGCAAAGAGGTTTTTGATGCGATGACTCAAGTAGCTAAGGTTTGGATTCTTATAATCTCATGCTAATTTTCCTTTACATGTTTTCATTTGAATACGTTTGGTTGGTCTGGAAATTGTAGCATTTGACCAAACAGGGCTTGTAAATATTTATAAGCACTGAACCATGTTGACTGTCTGTCTTCTTTCCAGAATATTGATGAGGGGAGGTTGAAGATGAAGGCTCATTGCCCCTTAGTAACTGATGTAGGGTTCAAGGAGAAGGCCACTAGAATCCTCATGAGCTACAACCCAATTTGGCTTCGAATTGGCTTGTACGTTGTTTTTGGTGGTGATTCTTTGTTGTCCGACAGAGATGCTAATTCTGATGAAGAAATCAGATTTTTGAAAATGATCATTGAGAAGCAAATTTTTGCACATGCGAGTCTAGCAAAGGATTATGCTTATAACAAGATGGTTGAGGGTCTTTACAGACCCGGTTATTATGAAGCTCTGGGAAATGTCATTTTGAAGAGATTTCTGTTGCTTGTTCTTATCCTTGATAGAGCTAAATGTCAGAGCAGTCTTTCTCTTAAGTATGGTATTGATGGAGTGGATGGGGGTTCTCCTTTATTGTTTACGGTTGAATCTAATATTAAATCAAGTCATCAGGTGATCCATGGTAATTATCGATTCACTCCTCTCTTCAGTTGCTCGTCCATTGTTCTATAACTGTGCTTTATCAACTGTAGGGTTGACTTTTCTCTTTTTGTGGTTCAAACTAGATTTTCTCTCATCTGATGTCATGCTTGGAGAAGGTAATATTTTAGCACATCTGGTGATTTTAGGATACAAAGTATCTTATCAGCAGGTAGGTGGTTCGTTTTATTTATGACACTCATTTACATGAGATTTGGTTTGTGTGTGTGTTTTCAGGGTGCAAGGGAAAGAAATATTGATTTAAGATTAGGCCCTTTACCCGAATGTGAATGCCATTTCTATATATTAAAAAAATGAGGCATTAAGTCAACTCAGAGTTTAGCGTAAACAAAAATTATTCTTAAACTGGCTAATTTACCAATGAAATTTGTTCTTGAGCAGGAAATTTACCAATGAAATTTGTTCTTGAGCAGGATCCGCTTGTTGAATTTGACTTCCGAGTTATAGATTTATTTGTTGATCTTCAAGATGGGGTGCGCCTCTGTAGGGTCATTCAACTTTTGCAAGATGACACATCTATCCTCACGGTTGTTATTTTCTTTCTTTCTTTCTTTATATTTTGAATGAATAGGCAGGTTCAGCTATTGTTTAGCAGGATATTGTATATTATTTATTGATTTCAATGTTTTATTGGATGAACAGAAAATGGTTGTTCCAGCAGATACGCATAAGAAGCACTTGGCAAATTGTGGCATTGCCCTGCAATACCTTAGGCAGGCTGGTGTTGCTTTACATGATGAAGATGGAATGATGATTCTGGAAGATGATATCGCTCATGGGGACAAGGAACTTACTCTCTCATTGCTCTGGAACATGTTTGTTCATTTTCAGGCCTGTTCCTTTCTCTCTCCCATTGTTTCAGAACTATTATATTACAGGTTCAGGAGTTTACCATCATCTACTTGTTAGTAACAATCTCCTCTAACTTTTTCATTGAACTTGCAGCTACCTCTTTTGATCAAGAAAACAAACTTAGCTGAGGAAATTTGCAAGATTCGTGGAAATGGGGTATGTCTGTCTCAATGCGGATGAGTTTTTAATTTAGTTTATCTGTTGGTCCTATTTCTATTTCCTTTTGTGTTATTTTAAACGTTTGTTTTCCTTGTTATCTTTACATGTTCTAGACTTGCCATCACACTTATCTTTGAATCATCCTCTTCTGTTTCACAGGATAACTTGATCAATTTTGAATCCTCTTCCTTGGAAATGCTTTTAAAGTGGATTCAGGTATTGCCGCTATATGTGAAATTAATTAGTTTATTCTTATTTTGGGGTTTCAATAGCATTCTTATGCCATCTAACAAACAAATAATCTGTATTGATGCATATGCTTCATCTGAGTCCTACTCATGGATTATGAATATTACTGTGTGTGTTTCATACTAGAACATGATCAGATGTGAATGCTCTTTCTTCTTTTTAACCCCTACTGTTCAAGTTAGAGTCTAGATAACATCTTGTACTACGAAAGTGGAACTATATTTTTCTATCAATAGCTTGGGCTTCATCAGTCACTTGTGGCTGGAGGTTATTTTCTGTTTGAATAAGTGGACAACCTGAAGGTGCCCATTAACTTAGTTGGTAAAGTCCCTTGAGTTTCATTCAAGAATGGGATTGAATCCGGCCTTCACCATTTTTTTTTGCTTTTCCCTTTTTTTTTTAGAGTGGAGGGGGGGTTTATGGGATAAGAGTGGATCATTCTGCTTTTTTTTAATCTTAATTGAGACTGGATTTGGTATTAGTGTTGTGGCCTCCTTTTGGCCATTAACTATAGATGTTTGGTCAGGTCTCTCACTGTGTTGTCATGAGGACTGTATCACTTAATCTGTTCTTCCTGGGTTTATTAAATGTTTATTTGGATTTTTTGGAGGATTGAAAGCCGTTCACAATTTAAAAAACAAAATTTTTTACTTCTCTGCACTTAACAATCATTGTCGTTGGGTTTTCCAGGCAATTTGTGAAAATTATGACTGCAAGATCGACAGTTTTTCTTCATTGGTGGATGGAAAAGCTATATGGTGCCTGCTGGACTTTTACTTTCGTAAGCAACTCTGTTGTGGTTGGTCGTCAAAGGTGCTATATATTTGTTCCAGCCTTGCAGATTTTGTGAATATAGAGATCTAGTTTCCTTCACTTCATTCTCATTAATTTCTGTTACATTACAGGATCCTAATAAATCCAGTCACGAAGAATCAATCATGTTAGCGACTGATTACTCAGATGCAGTGCACAACTTTTTATTATCACAGAAATTGTTGACATTATTGGGAAATTTTCCAGAGGTTTGTGCTAGTCTTTGCTAATTATCGTTTAATCATTAACTTCCTATCTAGTTTTTGTTTTTCCTAGCTCTGGATGATCTGGATACCTATGAGAATAAGTCAAAATAATGTTGGAATTGCATTTAGATTTAGGTGTTCTATAATTAATCTTATGGTTTGTTATCACAGTCATCTTGAGTTATTTCAACAGGTTCTGCAAATAAGTGACATTCTTGAATATAATGGTGCATGTAATGACCGGAGTGTGGTGATCCTATTGGTGTTCCTGTCATCTCAACTGATTGTCAAGAAAAATATGGTAATGCCTGATGTATTGTTGAGGAAAGAAATTGATGTGGATGTTGTCATCATAGATTAAAATTGACTGTCTCCTTCGCAGGATCAGTTAAATTTCCATAAACTCTTGCGTTGTGATTGCCAGAGTCTGGAGAGAAAATATTCATGTATGCAATGTTCTGTAAGACCGGACGCAGCACATATCCAAGAAGAAACATATGACCACAGTGCTGAAGGTTTCTTTTCTATGCTTTCTAGTAGTTGTCCTTTAGCATATGATCATGTCACTAGAACTGATTCATTTACCAGTTTGGAGTAAAAGAGGTCTTAGACAACTTAAAGGAGATAATTTCATTGTTTTCTTTTAAGGTGTTCTGTTTTCTGGTTTTCACATAATTGGAAATGATTTTTGTTGGAGTCATGTATTTAACTAGAACTCTTTATTCATTTGTTAAAATTGATTGTTTAGTTCAATTTTGTGTATTCTAATGTTTGCATATACAAACAGATTCTGTAATAAAGTTTAAGGCCATTCAGGCCTGGTGGCAAGATATGGCTGAAAGGAACCATAAGTCTGTTGCCAAACCAGCTGTTCCTGCTTTACATCACGTTTCCACAAACGAAGACAATATTAATATTCAAAAAGGTAATTAGTATTATCTTCTGTAGTTCAATGCTACAGTAGTCATCATCATGTTTCCATTTCTTATTCTTACCAGTTTCTAGGTTGCGACCAAACAAAAAAAAATTCTTGGTGAGAAATGGAATATTTTTGTTTATATTTTGGTAATTTGCATTAATTTTTCTCTTCTAATTTTCTTAGTAGATACTATGTTCTATTATTATTTGTCAACTATAGTTTAGTGTTCATAATTTTAATTATTTTGACTTCGGGAGATCATGCATGTTCCATTAATTCCTCTCCCTCTCCATTCAGTTTTCTGAGTCCAGAGTAAAATTGGTTTGTGATTCTTTTTTTTCTTTTTTTTGTCTCTTATTTTTTCTATTACTCGGGAGGGGAGAATTTATTTTCAATATATAAGTTTATGCTATCATTTTACTTCTGGTCCTGATACCGTGAGTATGGTATGCTATATTCGTTCTCTGACGGAGGAATCCTTATCTAATACTTCCAGTAAATGCTGCTAAAAGGATACAATCACATTTCAGACGAGCTATTGAACGTCGCAAGTTTTTGAAGATGTTGAAAGCCGCAGCTTTTTTGCAAACAGTTTTCCGTGCTTGGCTAAGTGTGAGGCAAAAACCGGCTCGCATAAAGTTTAGCACTATTCAAGTTCAAGAGTTAGCATGTGGTATGTTCCTTTCTGTGATTCTTTTATTTCCCTTTATGTATGGAATTTTTCATGAACATGATTTATTTGGCTAATCATACAGAAAGGTGGAGACAACAAGAAACAGGGAGGAGATATGCTATGTTCATTATTGGCAGACATGGGTTTCTCAACTTAAAAAGGTCAGTTTTGCTCATCCAACGAGCTGTAAGGAATTGGATCACTCAAAGACATCGAGGTGGAAGCATTTTAACTCGTGATGCATGCACTTCTGATCTAGTCAATGCTGCCATTGTTGTCCAAATACATATTCGTGGATGGCTTACAAGATCAAGATACATTCATGGGGTTGGTCTAGTAGATAAATCTTCCAATCTGTGCCAGGAAAATGGTGTGCATGATTTTCAAATATGGGGAGCAGTTAAAATCCAGCTTGCTTGGAAGAATTTTTCAGTCCGTCGCTATCAGCAGTTTGCTGCAACCAAAATTCAAAGTCATTTTCGTAGTTGGCTATTGAGGAGAAGGTTTCACACTCAAAGGCAAGCAATAATAAAAATCCAAAGTGCTTTGCGAATGTCAATATGTTGGATGGCTTATCAGCAATACAAAATTTCAACTGCATCAGCCACCGTTATTCAATCTTATGTACGTGCATGCATTGCCCGGAGAGGAGCTGATCAACGTAGGCATGTCATTGTCGCAATCCAAGTAAGTAGTTTTCCATCTCTTCTGAGCATATAGGGTGGTAAAAACATTGTCTATTAATTCCATTATCCCGATATTTCTATGATCTGGGTGAGCGCCAATTGTGTTTGTTTTTGTTTTGTAAATATCATATCTCATTAGCGTACTTAAATGAATTCAGAGATACTGCCGTGGTTGGTTGATCAGAAGTTACTTCTTGTGTCAAAGAGAGGCTGCAGTAAAGATCCAAAGTGCTGTTCGATACCTCATATGCCGTCAGGCATTTCATCGTTGTAGACAAGCTGCAATGAAAATTCAACCGATAGTCAGGGGGCAGATTAGTCGAAATAGGCTCTTAGGTATATTAGTACAATTATCCCCAATGGTTCTAGTTGTGAGTTAAATTTTACTTATAGTTTAGAAATGTTTATGGTTTTGATTTGTTGCAGGTGCTTCTTCCCTACGTCCAGTCATCTCCAATGGTTGTATTTCAAAGAGCACAGGAGCCTTCTATAAGAGTGCTGAACTAAATAAAGTCTTTTGCTCTGTGTTGAAATTGCAAAGGTGGTGGAGAGGTGCTATGTTGCTAAAGTTAAGAACAAAGTCTGCAGTCATTATTCAGTCTCATATTCGAGGGTGGTTGGATAGGCAAAAAGCTACTGGAGAGAAGCAATGTATTGTTGTAATACAAGTAAGATATTCTATATTTGTTGCAATTTACCATATCATACCATTTATGTTTTTGTTCCCTTAATTTCTTTTATTCTGTGGATCTCAAATGTCACTTGATGTGGCCAAAGTGGTACCAGATACGCTCTCACACATATACTCGTTTCATGTAATAGTCCGTGTATATTTCTCGTGATTTTGATTTGACATGAATGTAAAAGCATGTTTTAGCAGTTAGAAATGTTGAACTAGTTGAATTGGATTTTTGGAATTCGGCAAATTTAAAAATAAGAATAAAAACTGTTTTGAGTGACAGTCATGGTGGAGAGGTTACTTGGCAAGGAAAAAAGAGACAGGAGGTGAGCTACTGGATTTGCGCTTGAGAGTGCAAAAGTCTGCTGCGAATGTGGATGATAGCATGCGCATTATTAACAGACTTGTGGCAGCACTTTCAGAACTACGAACAATGAAAAGTGTCAGTGGCATTCTTCATACTTGTGTTACTTTGGGTAAGTGTTTAATAATTGTATGATGCTAAAACTCCATTTCCAACATCTTGTCTTTCCATTTCTCCTACATGAAATCGAATTCTTGCGTGATACAGTTACTTTTGAATCTTATTTACAGACAAGGCTACACAACATTCTCATAAATGTTGTGAGAAACTTGTGGAGGCAGGAGCTATTAAAACTCTGCTGAAGCTTTTTCGGTCAGCCAGCCGAAGCATACCCGATCAGGAGGTTCTGAAGCACGTCCTCTCAACTCTAAGGAACCTTGCCCGCTATCCACACCTTGTTGAAGTGCTCGTTGATGGTCCTGGGTCAGTAGAAACTGTTGTAGGGGAGTTTCTAAGGTTCGTATTATTTTGGAAGTTAGATTGTATGGGGCCTTTTTGTCATCTTGGGTTAAGGGCTATAACCTAATTTAATATCAGGAACAAAGAGGAGGGTTATTTCATTGCTTCTGAGCTTCTGAAGAAGATATGTGCTAGTCGTAAAGGCGTTGAAGCTGTACGCAAATCACCTGCCCTTTTGAAAAGGCTCCACAGTCTTGTTGAGGAACTTAGCAAGAAGGCCAACAATGAGAAGAGGTTGGATTTCAGCAAAGAATCTCTCTTATTTTATGTGATCTGTGTTATCAGTTGAGCTTTAAGCCTTAGTGTTATCTTAATGCAGGAACGCCCGAGTTACAGTTGGTAGAGAATATACAGAGAGAAGATTAAAGGAGGCTGTTGAAATTCTGAAACTGGCCACAGCAGGAGGGCTAGGTTTTTGAGTTTGCAGGCAATGTGTAAAAAACTGTGTTTTGTTAGGATCTGATGTGCATATTTGCAATTGAATTTACACGTTCAATTGGGAAAAGAAGGGGTAAGGGCAGGGCAATTTGATTGCGTAGGGTAAAAACTTATGACGTATCTCAAATTGAATGCTTGGTTTTTACCACTGTACAAAGTTGGTGCAATGTGACGTTGAAAGCACATGGTTTTCGGCCAACGCTGGTTTGGGTGCCGTGGTAAGTCCTTTCGCTCCAGATTGTGGGTTTGCCCACGCATTGGTGGTGAGAGTAGCCAATCTCCACCTAAACTTTTATTTTTTATTTTTTTAAAAAATATTCCACGGGTTTCTTATGAGACATTGCATCTCGTGATCCCATGACTGCCGGCCGCAAATTATCTTCTCGAGTTCAATTCCCAACAGATTCCCGATCCGCCTCGGAAAATATCTACCACAATAAATTTGACTGAACAAAATCCTTTTCGTACATGTGGCCAACTGTGCAAGTTATCTGTTTGGTTTGATTTGGACGTGACGTAAGATATTTTTTGGCACTAGATCCTCTTTCTTCAATTTACCATATATGGTTATATTTCCTTCATTGGAAATGAAACATCACTCTCATCAGTACTAGAACTTCGCACCTAATTATAACATAATAATAATAAAATTATTAATAATTGCCATGTTTGAAATCAAGCAGCCCTTGCAAGAACTTCAAGCCGTTCTGGGACATCAGCTAGGTCAATAAAGAAAGTCCTCCTTAAAGATTTTGGCACTGTGACTGTCAATCCTCCATCTTCATATCCAGCTGAAATCCGTTCGAGATCAACCCTACCTGGAATCCGAAACTTCCTCATAAAGTTCCTGCTAGGATCTGTGGCTTCATCAATTCTCCGTGTTCGAATTATGAGGTATATTGAGTCCTCTACTTCTACTTTTATTTCCTCTTTCCTAACACCTGCTCATATGCATATTACAACTCAACAACCAAAAACAAAGCTTCATAACCATTCCAATGGAAACATAACAAGAAAGGTGAATTAAAAAGACCAAAAGAGGTCAGACGTCAATCATGCCAGTTGATTAGGGCAGTGAGCCCATTTCTTACATCCAAGTTCGAATTGCCTCCTAGTAAGTTAGATTAATTTACAGTTGTTTAGACTATCGCTGGCTTTAAAACCCATAAAAGAAAAAGTAAGAGGGATTTTTAAACTTACCAGGGAGGTCAACAGAGAAAATGTGAGACTCTGAGGTCTCAGTCCAGTGGACGTAGTTTTCAGGGGCCAAGTGATATGGATAAATGAGATGAGAAGGGAAGACATATTGGTAAGGGTGGAAGGCTGGGAGCTCCATTGCTTTAATTTACAAGAGCCAAGAGGAAATGGTTTTCTTGCAGGGCAGGGTATAAATACAAAAAATCTAGACGGAGATGAGGCAGACAGTAGCTTAACAGAGAGGGAAGGAAAAGGTTGTTTGGCTGGCTTTTATAGGCCTAGTGGCTTTTATAGGCAGAGGGGATCCAAAAACTTGGACTCAAGGTAGGTTGGTTGAGTTGGCTTTTCAAACTTTGACAGAGCATTGTCTTCAACCTATCTCTGGTAGTTGCTCGAAAGCTTCAAAATGTGGTGGACTAATTGAAAGAGCTTATCATCTGCCGCTTGCGTACGTTAGAGCACCTCCACCCCAAAGGGCAAGGGCAAGGCAAAGGCAAGGCAAGGTTTTCTTGCAGGGCAGGGTATAAATATAGAAAATCTAGACTGGGATGAGACAGGCAGTAGCTTAACACAGAGGGAAAGAAAGGTTGTTTGGCTGGCTTTTATAGGCGGAGGGGATCGAAAAACTTGGACTCAAGGTAGGTTGGTTGAGTTGGCTTTTCAAACTTTGACAGAGCATTGTCTTCGACCTATCTCCGGTAGTTGCTCAAAAGCTTCAAAATATGGTGGACCAATTAAAAGAGCTTATCATCTGCCGCTTGCGTACGTACTTAGAGAACCTCCACTCCAAAGGGCAAGGACAAGGCAAAGATTAGGCAAGGTTTGTCACTATTTATGAGAATAGTGACAGCTTTGTCTTTTCTGGTTCCACCCCAAAGGGCAAGGGCAAGAGCAAATACTATTCACTTTAATTTATTTTCTATTTTTTATACTTTAATTTTGATAAGCTTTTCAAATAAGATTTTCAGTTGCCACGTGTCACTATTTATTATAAAATTTTCACTTAAAATTCAAATAACATTTTTCGAATTAAATTTTCGGATAAGATTTTCGGTTGCCACATGTCCATATTTATTGTAAAATTCACATCTCACTCATCATACAATTGAAATACTTCCGGTCCTCATAGTCCGACACAATCGAGGACAAGGACGACTTAATCATTGACGGAGGCGATTCCACCGGATCACGATGTAGGGGAGTATTTTTCTTCGGATGATGTAATAGTGCCATTATTTCCGACACGGAACGCACTACTAGAACCAACTGCAGGCATTGTTCACTTGAGGAGCCATGTGTAATGGTTCTCCTCTTTTTTGATTTGCCTTGAATAATCTATTAAAAAAATGAAATTGAAAATGTAAGAAATATATATATTTTTAAATGACATTAAATTGAATAAAAGGGCAATTAATTTTTTTTTACCTTGACGCCAAGATTTTGACCTCTTCGATTGTTTGCCCACGACCCTCCGGCATCGATGGAAGAGATCATTTGTATATTTGCACAAATGGAATTTTGTAGTAGAAAATTTGGTGTGGAAAGTGAAAAATATTGGAAGGGGGTGAATTTGTATGAAAATTTGGTGTGGAAAGTAAATAATATTGATAGGTATTTATTGATATTTTTTAATCCAATTTTTGGCTAAAAAAATTTGAAAAAAAAATTGGATAGCCGTTGGATTGGATAAGATTTTTTTATACTGTTGGCATTGGGGAGTGGAATACATGCACAAACACTAATTTTTATATTATAAAAACAGCCGCTAACATCAGCATGACATCAGCAGCCATCGGACAACAGCCGAGTCAAATCTTGCCCGGGCTGGACTACGCGCGCTGGAGATGGGTTTGGGGCCTAGGGCTGCCTTTTGCCCGGGCAAGGCCCTGGCGCTGGAAGTGGCCTTATTGCAATGGGTTGGCAAAATAACTACCAGAATGGCAGGCCTTAAATTTTTGGGGAAGATTGACCTGACCACGTACCATTTCTATCTAGTCAAGGTTTTCTTGCTCTAAAAGTTGACGAAGAATTGGTCTATGCGCGTGGGTAAAATTTGACCTTTGATGTTTTTGGCGCCTCACATCCATCAATAATTAAAATAAAATTAAAATAAAATTGCCCACATTGTGGACAACTGTTCGTAGCATACCTCTACGGCGTCGATTGTCATAACCCAATTCGGGTTATAACGTTGACCACTGTACAGAGTTCAAGATGACTTATATGGTAATAGGGATTCCAGCGACTGAAAATATCATATTGCCGGATATACATTCACGAGAACTTACACAAAACTCCCAGTATCAAACATGTATTATTACATGAGCCTCTACCGGAATTGATGCCATCCCAGCCTGAGAGAGTGGCTGAGAACAAGTATATAGAAACAAGGTAAAGCTTAAGTCTAGCAGGAACGAGTTCACAATTCAATGGGAGAAAACAAGTAGATGAAGTAATGCTAAAGTTGCAATCTTCATGGCAAAGATGGTGATTAGCTGTCCCATTCATCCCTAGCAAGTCATTGCCATTTTCCATCACAGAAAGAGAAAATCATTAGAGAATTAAGTATAACGATCAGAAATAAGTTCAGGTTGAGACTTCAAACTTCATGGTTCCCAACTCATGTATTTACCCCAAGCACAAAACCATTGCTATAAGAAGGAAGATTGCTAGAAGGCTCATGATGTTTCACCGGTGAGCGGAAAGGATTTGGCGTCACAGGATGTGTGATATGCAGTCCAGCACTTCGTAAAACCTGTTTAGCGTTTGCACATGAGATTTCAGATTGATCTGTGAAGAAGGCTGGAACGCCCATGGACTTAATTGAGTTAAGAGCTCCACCCCAAGTTGAATAGTAACTCAATCCACAGTTTAGTGCAACAATAACATGAGGTGAAGGTAGGTAGGAGGCTTCCTCCTCATAAACACCCCTAACAAGATTCACTCTCACTCTGCTACCAATTCCTGAAGTTGTCCCTGACAAATTTGTTGGAACTTCAGAACCCACCATAATAATTTGTACACTGCCCAATCCATTGAGCAAATGACCAACCTCTGCAAATGCTGGCATCCAATCCAACTCGCCCTCTGGACCTAGGTAGTGGACAACCACTTCCTTACCTTTCATTAGTAAGTTCTTTGAACTGATGTTGAGAGTTGTCAATATGTAATAAACAGTCAATGGGTGGGAGAGGATGTCAGCAACAGGGCTTGACAATGGCAGCGAGCGAAGATTATAGTATTCTGACCAGCCAGAGAGGAGGATTGGACTTGACATACCATCTCTTACATGATGGTGAAAGGACGAGTCACGGGGAAACTCTTCATCATCGAGCCCTCCCCAAGAATCCCAGAGTCCACCTTTAACAGGAAGAAGACCAAAGGGGCAGTGAGAATAGCAACTACACTTTCTCCTCCACATGCCCTTCTGATGGATGCCCAATGATTCAAGCCATTTACAAGGTTGGTCAGCAGCACAGGGGAACATGAAGATATTCATTGCCAGCTCTTCTTCCCTTTCCATCATAGCCTTGTAAAGACCACACATGCTCTTATGTGTTTCCTTCAAATGCTGCTTCTGGCAGACAGAACTGCAGTAGAGCACTGCTTGACATCGTACACACGAGAGAGCCTGTTCACCGTGGATTTCTTTCTCACATGCAGCACACTGTCGCAAGCTGCCATTTGTGTAGACTCTTATATCAACAAAAGCCTCCTCCCTTGATAGTTCTGCATATTTGGTTGGGGTTGAGCTAGCCGTTGAAATAGTCTTTTCTTCATATGCCTGACCAGGTGGGTGTGAGATTGTAACTGCAACGAGATCATAACCTTTGGCCATTTCTTGTGGCCACTGAACATCAACCGTCTCGATAAATGGTTCAAAGTACATTAACCTTGACCACTTTGGACCACCTTCTTTATCTTCCTGAAGCAATGGGTGCACCAGAGCTATGGCTTTCATGAATGCATACACAAACCTAAGCTCTTCAGGAGTTGGATGCCTAAATCTAAGACTCCCTGACGACGTGCAGCGGGCAACATCAATAACAGGGAAGCGATCGATCCCTGATGCTTCCAATGACAAAGATTTGATCATTTTCCTATTAGAGGGAAACATCAATGACTCGCGTTCATATGTGACCCGTAAAAGCTCAACATTGGGCACCTGAATTGTCTCTCTTGAGCCAGTCATCCTCTTAGCATCATTTTGAGATCGAAACATGTTAAAGCCAATATCGCCACCATCCCCTCCAATGAATTGGACACATGGGAAGGGCTGTTTCTTGCCAGACCAATCCGTATCTTTCCCAACCCGGATACCAAACAGATGCCCTGGGCACAATCTTTTCCATGGGTCAGTCCTATAGAGCTGCCGAAGCTTTAAACACTGACTTAATAAAATTTGGAGAAATGCCGTCTACCTTCATAAGACATGTCCCAGATCCAGGACCAAGCCCCGGACCAGACCCAAATTGCTCCTGGAATCTATCAAACACGTTCTTCAAATGCAAATCCATTTTTACCCCAAGTACAAGATCTAATTACTTCCTTGATCACACCAGTAACCCAATACAAAATGACTACATACCAAGCAAATCCAATAACTCTAATCTGCTAAGGCTAAAATTGTCGACCAAAGTCTGTTCATTCACTCTGTATTGCTTCTAAGACAAAAACCCAGAAACTCCATGGATCACTTCACAGTTGTAAAGTAAAAAATCCAAACTTCAGAAGGAAAAAAAAGGCATCAAATCATGAATATGAGAGCTGAGATCATTCACTTCAATTCATTGGCTACAAAATTACATAAAAAGCTGAATTAAACAAATGGGGATCAATATGAATTTCTAGCACTTCATGAACAGAAAGATTAGTGCTCCATACCAACCAGCTTCGCAGGCTGAGTAAAGTTGAAGACTTTTCTCTCTTTTTGAAGTGTCTGATGCTGCTGCCTCCCAATGACTGAGTTCAAGAGAGAGAGTCAGATCCAGAGCATTGCCCAAGATTGAACCATTCAACTGTTTGTCTTAGCAAGTAAAAGTGAAGCTGAAAACTGTTTTGACTTTTTTTTTTTTACAGTGCGGACGACATCTTTTGTCTTTTCATAGTCGTATTTCGTCTGAACTGTTCACGATTGTCGGTTCTGATGAATATTGGGACTTCTGAGAGAGAGAACCGTTTCCGTTTGTTTAGATTAAAACTGGGCCCAACATGCCCCGACTGGCCCAAATATATTACCATTCTACCACGCGAACGGCTTACGTGGCCGTTCCTAGAACCCACCCCTAATCCAACGTAATCAAATCACTGTCTCGACATTCAAAATCTCTCACTCACTCATTGTCTTGTTCTCTCCCTCGCCCTTGCGATTAGGGTTTCTCTCTCTCCTCTTTCTCTCTCTAGATTCACACGATGATGCAACCTGGGGCAGGCGGTGTGGCTCCGTCAGCATTAGGCCAGCAGTATGGGCAGCAGCCCTACATGATGATGGCGCCGCCTCCCCCGCCGACGGCCCAGGCACCCCCGATGTGGGCCTCGCAGTCCCATGTGGCCCCGCCGCCTGGGCAGATCGTCCAGCAACAGCCCCAGCCCGCCTCCGCCGACGAGGTCCGTACGCTATGGATCGGCGACTTGCAGTACTGGATGGAGGAGACATATCTCTACAATATCCTCATTCACACCGGCGAGGTTCGCGCCTTATCTTAATTATTTTTGTTTTCAATGCTGAAAGTTCTGATTATTATTTATTAGATCTCTGGTTTGCCTTATACCAACCCAAGGAAATTCCTTTATAAAAAAAATTGGTTTGCCTTCTATTTTATGTTTGTTTCTGTGTATTTAGATAGTGATGGCTTATAGGTATACAAATGCGTTCTCGTATTAATAAAATATTTACTGTTTTTTATTTTATTTTAATGATGAGTTTGTGCTTTCAGCTTGTTTCTGTGAAAGTCATCCGCAATAAGCAAACTACACAATCAGAAGGTTATGGATTTATTGAATTCAATAGCCGTGCTGCTGCAGAAAGAGTACTTCAGTCGTACAACGGTACCCCTATGCCAAATGGTGCCCAGAATTTCAGATTGAACTGGGCATCTGCAGGGGAGAAGCGTTCTGATGATACCCCTGATTACACCATATTTGTTGGAGACTTGGCGTCTGATGTGACGGATTACATGCTTCAAGAGACATTCCGGGCCCGTTTTCCCTCATGCAAGGGTGCCAAGGTTGTCATTGACAGGCTCACAGGGCGCACCAAGGGATATGGGTTTGTTAAGTTTGGAGATGAGTCCGAACAGTTGCGTGCCATGACTGAGATGAATGGAGTTCTCTGCTCAACAAGGCCTATGCGAATTGGGCCAGCTGCTAACAAAAATGCTGGGGGTAGTCAGCAATATTCAAAAGGTATAGTCTTGATGGTTTCGTGTATGTGTGGTTTCGTTGTGGCTGTCTGTGAAATTCTCTTGTGTTGTGTTTTGCGAGGAGAGAACAAGTACTTTAATTGGGTTTCCTTTCTCTATGACTGGTATTCCTTCATTCGTTTTTTCCAATACACGTTACTAACTTGAATATGGAATGGTGAGGCAGTGTATTCCAGTTCTGATATGGTATCCAGTGTGCCAAACAATACTTTTAAGTTGGCTAAGTTTGCTTCCTTTCAGCTATACTCTCGAAGATGAGCAGTACTTTCCAAGTCATTTAATTCCTATAATTTCTTTAAAAAATTTGGGCAAGGTAAATGATATTAAAATCTCGAGAACTAAAAGAACTCCTGTTGTCTCAAAGCAGGGCGTCAGGAGGCTCTGTCATCTAAGGGCCTGCTACTGATTTCAGCTGAAATGGTTTCCCCTTTAGTGCGTGGCCTCGCTTAGGTCAGTTTCCCATTTAATGTATTGGCCTTTATTCTGATGTGGCATTTGTCATGCTACATTTTCGAATTTTAATCTTTTTTTCCAGCGCGTTCAGTTGGTTCAACTTTCAATAAGTTACATATTGTGACTGTTCTAGTTTCACTCGAGCATGTTCCCACTTTACTGGTAGAGAAGTTTGCTTGTTTTTTTTTTTGTAATGTGTCAGCTAAATTTACATCTGTGATTCCTTATGTATCATACCCTTCTGCCATTTAGTTAAATTTTATTGTTCCCCTTGTGATCCACATATTTCCTAATTTGATTAATCTTGTAGTCTTTAATCCCTGAGAAAGGGTTCTGGAAGGAGTGCATGTTGCAACTTACAACTCACTGGAACTTACTGCACCTAGCAGGCTGGCCATCATTGTGAATCTTGCGTTATAATTTAGTCTTTGTCATGATATGACTAGGATTTACCATGGTAATATAAGCCAGACTGGTCTCGAAGTCTGTTCGACCGAGATAACCATGCACTGCTACTTAATTTAGGTTGGTTGATTCATTGGACCAAATTAGTGAACTGGATAATTCTATGTAGATAGGAATGTTACTTGGGAAGCTGGTAAAGAACTAGTTGGTGCAACTGGTTAAACAACTTTGACATCCAAATAAGTAGGTTTTACATGCTGAGTTTCAAACCTCTGACCCAGTAGCACATGGAGAAATGTGGCACCACCATGAGTATACGGTATACCCATGGTTTGCCAGTCTTTGAACAATCCTTTTCCATGTTTTCTTTTGTAAAGTTAAACACCAGTCAATAACTCCAACCGTTATTTTGCTTGTATGCCAAGCCTGGTATCTTCTCTATTTTGTTTTGGCATTAGCCTTCGCAAACAAAATTCTGACCTGTTTTTTCTATGGTAATATCTATTGTTAACTGTGGTCATCCATACTGATGGAAACTCGTATTCAGATGAACAACTTTTTCTACTTTTTCTTCTGTCTGATTTTATTTAACTAATGAGTCGGGTTTGCTATTGGCCTCTCTTACCTGGTTTAATGTGCACAGTTTCACACCATATGTTGGTTAGACCAAATAGATTGTGTTCGTTTAGGGATTAGCAGGTTGGCATTAAAAGCCTCGTCCTCATTATTTTTCAGCACATACAGGTGCACATGCATATGGTTTTCTAGTGTGTATGATGCTTGTTGGGTCTCTTACCATTGGTGCAAGGTGGATAGATGATATTAATTCTGAGACTTAGTCTTCAAATTGTTATGAGAATGTGTCTTCTTTGATTTGTTCAACAATGCAAGTACTAAGAAACACAGTGGGCATCCCGTGAGCATTCTTGAATTGTATTAGGATAGTGGCTATTTGTATTTTTGGTCTGTACCTATAGGATATTGGCAGCTGATTTGTTTATATTCTTTTTGTTCATTTTGCTTCTTTTTCTTTGTTGGGAGAAAAAATAGCCAGCAAGTTTGTCAGCTTGTCTCCTCTGGTGTTCCATTTTTAGATTGATAGGATCAGGGATTGTAAACTGTTGTTCCAAAAGTATCTCAGCTGTTAGTTGAACTTTTCCATATGCAGGTTCATATCAGAATTCTCAAGGTTCAAAGAATGAGAGTGATCCGAACAATACAACTGTGGGTACTTTTTGGAATTTTCCTTTGGAAATCACTTAGCAACATATCTCTGACTTTGATGATTTCTGCTGCAGATATTTGTAGGTAACCTGGATGGTAATGTTACTGATGACCATTTGAGACAAGTCTTCAGCCAGTACGGTGACCTAGTACATGTGAAGATACCAGCGGGCAAGCGATGTGGGTTTGTTCAGTTTCAAGACAGGTAGGCAGATCTGCTGATAGTCTTCTTTTTGGAGATGTTTTATGATGGGATATCACAGAAACTAACTATTCTGTTTTGTATTTATGCATCAGAAGCTGCGCTGAAGAAGCATTGCGCGTGTTAAATGGATCTCAGCTGGGTGCACAAAATATCCGTCTTTCATGGGGCCGCAGTCCTTCAAACAAGCAGGTGCTTTGCTTTAACTTGACATTTATAACTTGGAAATTTGCAGATTCCCCCTGAACTTGACTGATATGTCTATGTTGGCTTTTTCAGCCTCAGGCAGATCCAAACCAATGGAATGGTGGTGGCTACTATGGATATGCACCTACTCCCGATGGTTATGGGTACGCCCAAGTTTCTCAAGACCCTAGCATGTACTATGGAGGATATCCTGCTGGGTACAGTAATTACCAACAGCCGTCACAGCAGCAGCAGCAGCAAGTGGGATATAGCTGAGTGTTGAGAGCGTTTTTCAGTGTTCACTAGAGACCGATAATAATATTGTGATACTGTTTGAGGCTGAACATCTTTCTATGTTTTATGAGAAGTACTTTTTGCGATGTGATCTTGTATTGCCAAGATTGCATGTTACTTGTGGAAAGCCTTCTGGAATATCTATTTATAGTTTTGCAAGCTCTGTTTTAATGACCCACTGCTTTTAAAATTGGAACAATTTTCTTTGAATTATAGTTCCATGCAGTCTGTCGAGGCCATAGTCATGAATCTGTAAGGTTTCAACAAGAGCTACGAACAAAGAGCACGGTCGATCGAGATTGAAAAGAAAGCTTTCAAGCTGTTTAAAACCAGTTTTTCTTAGGTTCTTTGTTTAACTCAAGTGGCGAGGAAATAAAGCAATGGGGCACTTCCAAAAAAAAATGTATAGCCGCGCGGCTATACTACTTAAGTATTTATTTATTTAAACGGTATAGCCGCACGGCTGTACTCTTTAAATATTAATTTATTTAAAACGTATAGCCGTTCGGCTGTACTCTTATTTATTTAAAACGTAAAGCCGGGCGGCTGTACTCGTTAAATATTATAGCCGGGCGGCTATACACTTTAAACTCTTTAAATATTAATTTATTTAAAAAGTATAGCCGCGCGGCTGGACTCGTTAAATATTAATTTGTTAAACAGTATTGCCGCGCGGCTACACACTTGAAACTCTTTAAATATTAATTTATTTAAATATATTAAAATTCAAAAGTGTATCATTCCGAAGCCACAAAACCCTAGCAAGGGGTTTGTAGATCAAGATAATCAGTACTTTACGCTTATTATATTATATATATTTTAGTGCAATCTTAATAAGGGTATTGTTGGCACTTTGCCAAAAGAGATTGACAATGGGCCTTCTCTTAATTATTTAGTACAGATTTTACGAGAAATTGATGGATTTAGGACCTCCATGCTTCCCATAAGTATGATGCCTGTAGGTTCTCAGTTTGTTAACGGAAAAGCAAAGCAACATGTGCACATTTAGCGAAGAATAGAATCACAAATAAGAAAACTCACTTACTAAAACAATACCTAAAGACACAGCAGGGAAAATAAAAGCACAAATGAGACAACAAACCTGAATGAAATATAGTCCGACCGATTGGAAAAAGTGATTATGCGTTTTGTATCTGGCTTTGGCACTGGAAAGAGATGCTTCAAAATATTTGCTATTCTCTCACCCAACTATCAATACATCAGGAAGAGAAAAGATAATATAATATTATGTTAATAGGGTGGTAACTAAGAAGGCCAACTCAGAAATAGGAGTGACGTATTTATGCATAAGATTAAGGTTATATGCAAACCCAAAATAATAAGCCATCAGGATAGGTTATTAATACAAACAAGCAACAAAATAAACCAGCAGAGGATAAAATGGTGATTCAAAGGGTGAGACTCCTCAAAATTTCAGTCAGTAGTTAATTCATGAAAACAGTACTGGTCATTTATTCGCAGAACAATTATAATCTGTGAACAATGCTATTAATCCATAGGGTCTTATCTTTCTTCGCAAATATACTGTGTAATGAGAGCAATCAAGACAAAGATACCTTGGTCGTGAAATTGTCAAGAATCAAATGTGGATAAACCTGCGGCATCGTTCCCATAGCTTTCTTGTCGTTGATGTCATGTCTTGTAACCTATTAAGTAAAATATTTTCAGCAAAATGTCCAAACTATTAAGTTCAAGCATAAATACAGTAAAAAGCAACAAGGTCAAAAAAGGATCAAGCTCTAAATCTCATTAATTTAACGGGTTTAAATTTCAATGTTCATCATGATTGGCATACTTCAATTGTCACTATCAGCTCTTCCTATTATATTTCTTTGCACTAGGAAGCTGATGCTTTTATATTGAACAAAAATTATAATCTTTTGACCATCATTCTTCTCTTTCACTTTTAAAAACTCTATCTCTGCCACAATTTTCCTATGTTTTGCTGCTGAAGAACCCTAGAAAATTGTTTGGATTCTTTTTCTGCAGTCCTAAGTCAGTTTTAACATCAAATATTTATTTTAAATTAACACAGATCATTACACTACTTACCACATTGAGCAGTTCAAAAAAAAGCCGTTGGACCAAGGGGAAGGTGGATTATAAACAAACCATCAGGTACGCCACGATTTTCGTGAACCAACACAACATCTGTAAAATCATGTGCAAGGCAAGTTTCAATAATTTCAGAAGTAACCTGCAGGGTTTGGGAGAAGAAAAAAAAACTTATTGTCAATTAGATAGTCTACTGTGGAAAACAGACCAAGGATCAGAACTATGGCAGGTATATCCTCAAATGTGATACGCCATCGAGAAAGAATTCTAACATCTGAGATAAATAGGATAACATCATAAAAAATTGAAGCAGTCATTTGCCTGGAAAAAGATATTCACCATGTTCTCAAATGTAGGGGTCAATCTAGACATATCGCAACACCAGATCAATGGTGAAGAGTAAAAGACTGAACAAACTGAACTGAAAAATCAAGGAAAATATGTGCCAATGACGGAATGTGGAGTAGCATGTGGTTAATGATGTGACACATAACAGAAATGAAACAGCACCATGCACAAAAAATTATTTGCAAATAACAATTCCGGGGGAGCTTTTTTAATTTCTGGTGCCTATGGAAAAGTTGAAATGACAGAGCTTTGGGGTCTATGATACTTTTATGGACTTAGAAACACAACCTGTACATTAATATTGTTAGAAGAAACACTAGTCCAGCCACTTTATTACTAGTGCAACGATTAGGTTGATTTTTACAAGGTAAGTGGAGTTTTCTCTTAGCAGGTCTTGCATTTATGAGTTCATGTTAAGCAAATAGCAATTAATCCTAATTGATTAACTTCATAGTAGGCTCAATTTCTGTTACCGGTGTAACACCCCCTACAACATAGTTTTTTTGATAAATAAGGGAGGGGGCATTCCAACTTGGGATCTCTTCCAACATTAGGAAGAGAAACACCAGTAGACTAAGAGCTAGTCGGTTCCCTACAACATAGTTAAAATGGTGAACAAATTATTTTCAAAAACTAGATGTCCATATAAAAAATAGAACTGTGAAATAATTCACTGTTGCATTCATATAAAAGATTCAACAGATCAGGGTTCTCAACAAGCCCACACAGGAAGAGGAGACCGAACAGCCCAGCCCAATCTCACAAACACTCCTAGCACCCAAAACATCCCACGTACCTAAGTCCTAATTTCCAGACTAAACCCCTAAGCCCTGGGCATATATTTGATATCAATGTAAGAGAACAAAAGCAAAACTTAGAAAACGCACATCAAGAAACAGAGGATTTATGTAAAGACAAATAGGGAAGAAAAATAGGCCGA
>BJCG01002951.1:0-27435 GCA_005406145.1 Prunus yedoensis
CCGAAATCAATAGGTGTAAAAAATTGGACAATTCAAGTTCGCACCCAGTTCGTTCCTTACATGGTGGTTGGGTGTGTTTCATAGTTCCTAATTGAAGCTTTCATTCTCCAAACTAACCAAATGACTCCTTCCACCTTATTATGATGTTGCCCAAGTTTTTGGAATCGATCCGAAATCAATAGGGGTAAGAAATTGGACAATTCAAGTTCGCACCCGTTCGTTCCTTACTAGTGGTTGGTGTTTTCAATAGTTCTAAGAGCGATTGGATTTCACTGCAAGCTCACCATATGACTCCGTCCACGTTATTATGAGTTACCAAGTTTTGGAATCAATCCGAAATCAATCGGTGTAAGAATTGGAAAATGCAAGTTCGCACCCAGTTCGTTCCTTACATGGAGTGGTTGGTGTTTTGCTTAGTTCTAGCGATTGGATTTCACTTCCAAACTCGCCAAATGACTCCTTCCACCTTATTATGAATGTTACCCAAGTTTTGGAATCGATCCGAAATCAATAGGGTTAAGAAATTGGACAATTCAAGTTCGCACCCAATTCGTTCTTCATGGATGCTGGTGTTTTGCTTAGTTCTAGCTATTGGATTTCACTCCAAACTCACCAAATGACTCCCCCCACCTTATTAATGATGTTGCCCAAGTTTTGGATTCGATCCGACATCAATAGGTGTAAGAAATTGGACATTCAAGTTCGCACCCAGTTCGTTCCTTAGATGGAGTGGTTGGTGCTTTGCTTAGTTCTAGAGGATTGGATTTTCACTCAAAACTAACCAAATGATTCCTCGCACCTTATTATGTTGTTTGCCCAAGTTTTGGAATCGATCCGAAACAATAGGTGTATGAATTTGAAAAATTCAAGTTCGCACCCAGTTGTTCTACATGGAGTGGTTGGTGTTTGCTTAGTTCTAGCGATTGGATTTCACTCCAAACTCACCAAATGACTCCTCCCACCTTATTATAATGTTGCCCAGTTTTTGGAATCGATCCGAAATCAATAGGTGTAAGAAATTGGACAATTCAAGTTCGCACCCAGTTCGTTCCTTACATGGAGTGGTTGGTGTTTTCAATAGTTCTAGCGATTGGATTTCACTGCAAGCTCCCCAAATGACTCCTTCCACGGTGTTATGATGTTGCCCAAGTTTTGGAATCGATCCGAAATCAATAGGGGTAGAAATTGGACAATTCAAGTTCGCACCCAGTTCGTTCCTTACATGGAGTGGTTGGTGTTTTCAATAGTTCTAGCGATTCGATTTCACTGCAAGCTCACCATATGACTCCTTCCCACGTTATTATGATGTTACCCAAGTTTTGGAATCAATCCGAAATCAATAGGTGTAAGAAATTGGAAAATTCAAGTTCGCACCCAGTTCGTTCCTTACATGGAGTGGTTGGTGTTTTGCTTACGTCTAGCGATTGGATTTCACTCCAAACTCTCCAAATGACTCCTCCCACCTTATTATGATGTTGCCCAAGTTTTGGAATCGATCCGAAATCAATAGGGGTAAGAATTGGACAATTCAAGTTCGCACCCAGTTCGTTCCTTACATGGAGTGGTTGGTGTTTTCAATAGTTCTAGCAGTTGGATTTCACTCCAAACTCACCAAATGACTCCTTCCACCTTATTATGATGTTGCCCAAGTTTGGAATCGATCCGAAATCAATAGGTGTAAGAAATTGGACAATTCAAGTTCGCACCCAGTCGTTCCTTACATGGGGTGGTTGGTGTTTTCAATAGTTCTAGCAATTGGATTTCACTCCAAACTGACCAAATGACTCCTTCCACCTTATTATGATGTTGCCCAAGTTTTGGAATCGATCCGAAATCAATAGGGGTAAGAAATTGGACAATTCAAGTTCGCACCCAGTTCGTTCCTTACATGGAGTGGTTGGTGTTTTCAATAGTTCTAGCGATTGGATTTCACTGCAAGCTCACCATATGACTCCTTCCACGTTATTATGATGTTACCCAAGTTTTGGAATCAATCCGAAATCAATAGGTGTAAGAAATTGGAAAATTCAAGTTCGCACCCAGTTCGTTCCTTACATGGAGTGGTTGGTGTTTTGCTTAGTTTCTAGCGATTGGATTTCACTCCAAACTCGCCAAATGACTCCTTCCACCTTATTATGATGTTACCCAAGTTTTGGAATCGATCCGAAATCAATAGGTGTAAGAAATTGGACAATCCAAGTTCGCACCCAATTCGTTCCTTACATGGAGTGGCTGGTGTTTTGCTTAGTTCTAGCTATTGGATTTCACTCCAAACTCACCAAATGACTCCTCCCACCTTATTATAATGTTGCCCAAGTTTTGGAATCGATCCGAAATCAATAGGTGTAAGAAATTGGACAATTCAAGTTCGCACCCAGTTCGTTCCTTACATGGAGTGGTTGGTGTTTTCAATAGTTCTAGCGATTGGATTTCACTGCAAGCTCACCAAATGACTCCTTCCACGTTGTTATGATGTTGCCCAAGTTTTGGAATCGATCCGAAATCAATAGGGGTAAGAAATTGGACAATTCAAGTTCGCACCCAGTTCGTTCCTTAGATGGAGTGGTTGGTGCTTTGCTTAGTTCTAGCGATTGGATTTCGCTCAAAACTAACCAAATGATTCCTCGCACCTTATTATGTGTTGCCCAAGTTTTGGAATCGATCCGAAACAATAGGTGTAAGAAATTGGAAAATTCAAGTTCGCACCCAGTTCGTTCCTTACATGGAGTGGTTGGTGTTTTGCATACTTCTAGCGATTGGATTTCACTCCAAACTCTCCAAATGACTCCTCCCACCTTATTATGATGTTGCCCAAGTTTTGGAATCGATCCGAAATCAATAGGTGTAGAAATTGGACAATTCAAGTTCGCACCCAATTCGTTCCTTACATGGAGTGGCTGGTGTTTTGCTTAGTTCTAGCTATTGGATTTCACTCCAAACTCACCAAATGACTCCTCCCACCTTATTATGATGTTGCCCAAGTTTTGGATTCGATCCGACATCAATAGGTGTAAGAAATTGGACAATTCAAGTTCGCACCCAGTTCGTTCCTTAGATGGAGTGGTTGGTGCTTTGCTTAGTTCTAGCGATTGGATTTCACTCAAACTAACCAAATGATTCCTCGCACCTTATTATGTTGTTGCCCAAGTTTTGGAATCGATCCGAAACAATAGGTGTATGAAATGGAAAATTCAAGTTCGCACCCAGTTCGTTCCTTGCATGGAGTGGTTGGTGTTTTGCTTAGTTCTAGCGATTGGATTTCACTCCAAACTCACCAAATGACTCCCCCCACCTTATTATAATGTTGCCCAAGTTTTGGAATCGATCCGAAATCAATAGGTGTAAGAAATTGGACAATTCAAGTTCGCACCCAGTTCGTTCCTTACATGGAGTGGTTGGTGTTTTCAATAGTTCTAGCGATTGGATTTCACTGCAAGCTCACCAAATGACTCCTTCCACGTTGTTATGATGTTGCCCAAGTTTTGGAATCGATCCGAAATCAATAGGGGTAAGAAATTGGACAATTCAAGTTCGCACCCAGTTCGTTCCTTACATGGAGTGGTTGGTGTTTTCAATAGTTCTAGCGATTCGATTTCACTGCAAGCTCACCATATGACTCCTTCCACGTTATTATGATGTTACCCAAGTTTTGGAATCAATCCGAAATCAATAGGTGTAAGAAATTGGAAAATTCAAGTTCGCACCCAGTTCGTTCCTTACATGGAGTGGTTGGTGTTTGATTACTTCTAGCGATTGGATTTCACTCCAAACTCTCCAAATGACTCCTCCCACCTTATTATGATGTTGCCCAAGTTTTGGAATCGATCCGAAATCAATAGGGGTAAGAATTGGACAATTCAAGTTCGCACCCAGTTCGTTCCTTACTTGGAGTGGTTGGTGTTTTCAATAGTTCTAGCAGTTGGATTTCACTCCAAACTCACCAAATGACTCCTTCCACCTTATTATGATGTTGCCCAAGTTTTGGAATCGATCCGAAATCAATAAGTGTAAGAAATTGGACAATTCAAGTTCGCACCCAGTTCGTTCCTTACATGGGGTGGTTGGTGTTTTCAATAGTTCTAGCAATTGGATTTCACTTCAAACTGACCAAATGACTCCTCCCACCTTATTATGATGTTGCCCAAGTTTTGGAATCGATCCGAAATCAATAGGGGTAACAAATTGGACAATTCAAGTTCGCACCCAGTTCGTTCCTTACATGGAGTGGTTGGTGTTTTCAATAGTTCTAGCGATTGGATTTCACTGCAAGCTCACCATATGACTCCTTCCACGTTATTATGATGTTACCCAAGTTTTGGAATCAATCCGAAATCAATAGGTGTAAGAAATTGGAAAATTCAAGTTCGCACCCAGTTCGTTCCTTACATGGAGTGGTTGGTGTTTTGCTTAGTTCTAGCGATTGGATTTCACTCCAAACTCGCCAAATGACTCCTTCCACCTTATTATGATGTTACCCAAGTTTTGGAATCGATCCGAAATCAATAGGTGTAAGAAATTGGACAATTCAAGTTCGCACCCAATTCGTTCCTTACATGGAGTGGCTGGTGTTTTGCTTAGTTCTAGCTATTGGATTTCACTCCAACTCACCAAATGACTCCTCCCACCTTATTATGATGTTGCCCAAGTTTTGGATTCGATCCGACATCAATAGGTGTAAGAAATTGGACAATTCAAGTTCGCACCCAGTTCGTTCCTTAGATGGAGTGGTTGGTGCTTTGCTTAGTTCTAGCGATTGGATTTCACTCAAACTAACCAAATGATTCCTCGCACCTTATTATGTTGTTGCCCAAGTTTTGGAATCGATCCGAAACAATAGGTGTAAGAAATTGGAAAATTCAAGTTCGCACCAGTTCGTTCCTTACATTGAGTGGTTGGTGTTTTGCATAGTTCTAGCGATTGGATTTCACTCCAAACTCACCAAATGACTCCTCCCACCTTATTATAATGTTGCCCAAGTTTTGGAATCGATCCGAAATCAATAGGTGTAAGAAATTGGACAATTCAAGTTCGCACCCAGTTCGTTCCTTACATGGAGTGGTTGGTGTTTTCAATAGTTCTAGCGATTGGATTTCACTGCAAGCTCACCAAATGACTCCTTCCACGTTGTTATGATGTTGCCCAAGTTTTGGAATCGATCCGAAATCAATAGGGGTAAGAAATTGGACAATTCAAGTTCGCACCCAGTTCGTTCCTTACATGGAGTGGTTGGTGTTTTCAATAGTTCTAGCGATTCGATTTCACTGCAAGCTCACCATATGACTCCTTCCACGTTATTATGATGTTACCCAAGTTTTGGAATCAATCCGAAATCAATAGGTGTAAGAAATTGGAAAATTCAAGTTCGCACCCAGTTCGTTCCTTACATGGAGTGGTTGGTGTTTTGCTTAGTTCTAGCGATTGGATTTCACTCCAAACTCTCCAAATGACTCCTCCCACCTTATTATGATGTTGCCCAAGTTTTGGAATCGATCCGAAATCAATAGGGGTAAGAAATTGGACAATTCAAGTTCGCACCCAGTTCGTTCCTTACATGGAGTGGTTGGTGTTTTCAATAGTTCTAGCAGTTGGATTTCACTCCAAACTCACCAAATGACTCCTTCCACCTTATTATGATGTTGCCCAAGTTTTGGAATCGATCCGAAATCAATAGGTGTAAGAAATTGGACAATTCAAGTTCGCACCCAGTTCGTTCCTTACATGGGGTGGTTGGTGTTTTCAATAGTTCTAGCAATTGGATTTCACTCCAAACTGACCAAATGACTCCTTCCACCTTATTATGATGTTGCCCAAGTTTTGGAATCGATCCGAAATCAATAGGTGTAAGAAATTGGACAATACAAAATCGCACCCAGTTCGTTCTTTACATGGAGTGGTTGGTGTTTTGCTTAGTTCTAACGATTGGATTTCACTCCAAACTCGCCAAATGACTCCTTCCACCTTATTATGATGTTACTCAAGTTTTGGAATCGATCCGAAATCAATAGGTGTAAGAAATTGGACAATTCAAGTTCGCACCCAATTCGTTCCTTACATGGAGTGGCTGGTGTTTTGCTTAGTTCTAGCTATTGGATTTCACTCCAAACTCACCAAGTGACTCCTCCCACCTTATTATGATGTTGCCCAAGTTTTGGATTCGATTCGACATCAATAGGTGTAAGAAATTGGACAATTCAAGTTCGCACCCAGTTCGTTCCTTACATGGAGTGGTTGGTGTTTTCAATAGTTCTAGCGGTTGGATTTCACTCCAAACTCACCAAATGAATCCTTCCACCTTATTATGATGTTGCCCAAGTTTTGGAATCGATCCGAAATCAATAGGTGTAAGAAATTGGACAATTCAAGTTCGCACCCAGTTCGTTCCTTACATGGGGTGGTTGGTGTTTTCAATAGTTCTAGCAATTGGATTTCACTCCAAACTGACCAAATGACTCCTTCCACCTTATTATGATGTTGCCCAAGTTTTGGAATCGATCCGAAATCAATAGGTGTAAGAAATTGGACAATACAAGTTCGCACCCAGTTCGTTCTTTACATGGAGTGGTTGCTGTTTTGCTTAGTTCTAACGGTTGGATTTCACTCCAAACTCGCCAAATGACTCCTTCCACCTTATTATGATGTTACCCAAGTTTTGGAATCGATCCGAAATCAATAGGTGTAAGAAATTGGACAATTCAAGTTCGCACCCAATTCGTTCCTTACATGGAGTGGCTGGTGTTTTGCTTAGTTCTAGCTATTGGATTTCACTCCAAACTCACCAAATGACTCCTCCCACCTTATTATGATGTTGCCCAAGTTTTGGATTCGATCCGACATCAACAGGTGTAAGAAATTGGACAATTCAAGTTCGCACCCAGTTCGTTCCTTAGATGGAGTGGTTGGTGCTTTGCTTAGTTTTAGCGATTGGATTTCACTCAAAACTAACCAAATGATTCCTCGCACCTTATTATGTTGTTGCCCAAGTTTTGGAATCGTTCCGAAACAATAGGTGTAAGAAATTGGAAAATTCAAGTTCGCACCCAGTTCGTTCCTTACATGGAGTGGTTGGTGTTTTCAATAGTTCTAGCGGTTGGATTTCACTCCAAACTCACCAAATGACTCCTTCCACCTTGTTATGATGTTGCCCAAGTTTTGGAATCGATCCGAAATCAATAGGTGTAAGAAATTGGACAATTCAAGTTCGCACCCAGTTCGCTCCTTACATGGAGTGGTTGGTGTTTTCAATAGATCTAGCGATTGGATTTCACTCCAAACTCACCAAATGACTCCTCCCACCTTATTATGACGTTGCCCAAGTTTTGGAATCGATCCGAAATCAATAGGTGTAAGAAAGTGGACAATTCAAGTTCGCACCCAATTCGTTCCTGACAGGGAGTGGTTGGTGTTTTGCTTAGTTCTAGCTATTGGATTTCACTCCAAACTCACCAAATGACTCCTCCCACCTTATTATGATGTTGCCCAAGTTTTGGAATCGATCGGTATTCAACAGGGGTAAGAAATTGGACAATTCAAGTTCGCACCCAGTTCGTTCCTCACATGGAGTGGTTGGTGTTTTCAATAGTTCAAGCGATTGGATTTCACTCCAAACTCACCAAATGACTCCTTCCACCTTATTATGATGTTGCCCAAGTTTTGGAATCGATCCGAAATCAATAGGTGTAAGAAATTGGACAATTCAAGTTCGCACCCAGTTCGTTCCTTACATGGAGTGGTTGGTGTTTTGCTTAGTTCTAGCTATTGGACTTCACTCCAAACTAACCAAATGACTCCTCCCACCTTATTATGACGTTGCCCAAGTTTTGGAATCGATCCGAAATCAATAGGTGTAAGAAATTGGACAATTCAAGTTCGCACCCAGTTCGTTCCTTACATGGAGTGGTTGGTGTTTTGCTTAGTTCTAGCTATTGGATTTCACTCCAAACTAACCAAATGACTCCTCCCACCTTATTATGATGTTGCCCAAGTTTTGGAATCGATCCGAAATCAATAGGGGTAAGAAATTGGACAATTCAAGTTCGCACCCAGTTCGTTCCTTACATGGAGTGGTTGGTGTTTTCAATAGTTTTAGCGATTGGATTTCACTCCAAACTCACCAAATGACTCCTCCCACCTTATTATGACGTTGCCCAAGTTTTGGAATCGATCCGAAATCAATAGGTGTAAGAAATTGGACAATTCAAGTTCGCACCCAGTTCGTTCCATACGTGGAGTGGTTGGTGTTTTCCATAGTTCTAGCTATTCGATTTCACTCCAAAATCCCCAAATGACTCGTCCCACCTTATTATGACGTTACGCAAGTTTTGGAATCGATCCGAAATCAATAGGGGTAAGAAATTGGACAATTCAAGTTCGCACCCAGTTCGTTCCTTACATGGAGTGGTTGGTGTTTTGCTTAGTTCTAGCGATTGGATTTCATTCCAAACTCACCAAATGACTCCTCCCACCTTATTATGATGTTGCCCAAGTTTTGGAATCGATCCGAAATCAACAGGTGTAAGAAATTGGACAATTCAAGTTCGCACCCAGTTCGTTCCTTACAGGGAGTGGTTGGTGTTTTCCGTAGTTCTAGCTATTGGATTTCACTCCAAACTCACCAAATGACTCCTCCCACCTTATTATGATGTTGCCCAAGTTTTGGAATCGATCCGAAATCAATAGGTGTAAGAAATTGGACAATTGAAGTTCGCACCCAATTCGTTCCTTACATGGAGTGGTTGGTGTTTTCAATAGTTCTAGATTTGGATTTCACTCCAAACTCACCAAATGACTCCTTCCACCGTATTACGACGTTGCCCAAGTTTTGGAATCGATCCGAAATCAATAGGTGTAAGAAATTGGACAATTCAAGTTTACGCCCAGTTCGTTCCTTACATGGAGTGGTTGGTCTTTTGCTTAGTTCTAGCGATTGGATTTCATTCCAAACTCACCAAATGACTCCTCCCACCTTATTATGATGTTGCCCAAGTTTTGGAATCGATCCGAAATCAATAGGGGTAAGAAATTGGACAATTCAAGTTCCCACCCAGTTCGTTCCTTACATGGAGTGGTTGGTGTTTTCAATAGTTTTAGCGATTGGATTTCACTCCAAACTCACCAAATGACTCCTTCCACCATATTATGATGTTGCCCAAGTTTTGGAATCGATCCGAAATCAATAGGTGTAAGAAATTGGACAATTCAAGTTCGCACCCAGTTCGTTCCTTACATGGAGTGGTTGGTGTTTTGGTTAGTTCTAGCGATTGGATTTCACTCCAAACTCACCTAAAGACTCCTCCCACCTTATTATGACGTTGCCCAAGTTTTGGAATCGATCCGAAATCAATAGGTGTAAGAAATTGTACAATTCAAGTTCGCACCCAGTTCGTTCCTTACATGGAGTGGTTGGTGTTTTCAATAGTTCTAGCGATTGGATTTCACTCCAAACTCACCAAATGACTCCTTCCACCTTATTATGATGTTTCCAAAGTTTTGGAATCGACCCGAAATCAATAGGGGTTAGAAAATGGACAATTGAAGTTCGCACCCAGTTCGTTCCTTACATGGAGTGGTTGGTGTTTTCAATAGTTCTTGCGATTGGATTTCACTCCAAACTCACCAAATGACTCCTTCAACCTTATTATGATGTTGCCCAAGTTTTGGAATCGATCCGAAATCAATAGGTGTAAGAAATTGGACAATTCAAGTTCGCACCCAGTTCGTTCCTTACATGGAGTGGTTGGTGTTTTGCTTAATTCTTGCGATTGGATTTCATTCTAGACTCACCAAATGACTCCTCCCACCTTATTATGATGTTGCCCATGTTTTGGAATCGATCCGAAATCAATAGGGTTAAGAAATTGGACAATTCAAGTTCGCACCCAGTTCGTTCCTTACATGGAGTGGTTGGTGTTTTCAATAGTTCTAGGGATTGGATTTCACTCCAAACTCACCAAATGACTCCTTCCACCTTATTATGATGTTGCCCAAGTTTTGGAATCGATCCGAAATCAATAGGTGTAAGAAATTGGACAATTCAAGTTCGCACCCAGTTCGTTCCTTACATGGAGTGGTTGGTGTTTTGGTTAGTTCTAGCGATTGGATTTCACTCCAAACTCACCTAAAGACTCCTCCCACCTTATTATGACGTTGCCCAAGTTTTGGAATCGATCCGAAATCAATAGGTGTAAGAAATTGTACAATTCAAGTTCGCACCCAGTTCGTTCCTTACATGGAGTGGTTGGTGTTTTCAATAGTTCTAGCGATTGGATTTCACTCCAAACTCACCAAATGACTCCTTCCACCTTATTATGATGTTGCCCAAGTTTTGGAATCGATCTGAAATCAATAGGTGTAAGAAATTGGACAATTCAAGTTTGCACAAAGTTCGTTCCTTACATGGAGTGGTTGGTGTTTTTCTTAGTTCTAGCGATTGGATTTAACTCCAAACTCACCAAATGACTCCTCCCACCTTATTATGACGTTGCCCAAGTTTTGGGATCGATCCGAAATCAGAAGGGGTAAGAAATTGGACAATTCAAATTCGCACCCAGTTCGTTCCTTACATGGAGTGGTTGGTGTTTTCAATAGTTCTAGCTATTGGATTTCACTCCAAACTCACCAAATGACTCCTTCCACCTTATTATGACGTTGACCAAGTTTTTGAATCGATCCGAAATCAATAGGAGTAAGAAATTGGAAAATTCAATTTCGCACCCAGTTCGTTCCTTACATGGAGTGGTTGGTGTTTTGCTTAGTTCTAGCTATTGGATTTCACTCCAAACTAACCAAATGACTCCTCCCACCTTATTATGATGTTGCCAAAGTTTTGGAATCGATCCGAAATCAATAGGGGTAAGAAATTGGACAATTCAAGTTCCCACCCAGTTCGTTCCTTACATGGAGTGGTTGGTGTTTTCAATAGTTTTAGCGATTGGATTTCACTCCAAACTCACCAAATGACTCCTCCCACCTTATTATGACGTTGCCCAAGTTTTGGAATCGATCCGAAATCAATAGGTGTAAGAAATTGTACAATTCAAGTTCGCACCCAGTTCGTTCCTTACATGGAGTGGTTGGTGTTTTGCTTAGTTCTAGCGATTGGATTTCACTCCAAACTCACCAAATGACTCCTCCCACCATATTATGATGTTGCCCGAGTTTTGGAATCGATCCGAAATCAATAGGTGTAAGAAATTGTACAATTCAAGTTCGCACCCAGTTCGTTCCTTACGTGGAGTGGTTGGTGTTTTCCATAGTTCTAGCTATTGGATTTCACTCCAAACTCACCAAATGACTTGTCCCATCCTATTATGACGTTGCCCAAGTTTTGGAATCGATCCGAAATCAATAGGTGTAAGAAATTGGACAATTCAAGTTTACGCCCAGTTCGTTCCTTACGTGGAGTGGTTGGTCTTTTGCTTAGTTCTAGCGATTGGATTTCATTCCAAACTCACCAAATGACTCCTCCCACCTTATTATGATGTTGCCCAAGTTTTGGAATCGATCCGAAATCAATAGGGGTAAGAAATTGGACAATTCAAGTTCCCACCCAGTTCGTTCCTTACATGGAGTGGTTGGTGTTTTCAATAGTTTTAGCGATTGGATTTCACTCCAAACTCACCAAATGACTCCTTCCACCATATTATGATGTTGCCCAAGTTTTGGAATCGATCCGAAATCAATAGGTGTAAGAAATTGGACAATTCAAGTTCGCACCCAGTTCGTTCCTTACATGGAGTGGTTGGTGTTTTGCGTAGTTCTAGCGATTGGATTTAAATCCAAACTCACCAAACGACTCCTCCCACCTTATTATGACGTTGCCCAAGTTTTGGAATCGATCCAAAATCAATAGGTGTAAGAAATTGGACAATTCAAGTTCGCACCCAGTTCGTTCCTTACGTGGAGTGGTTGGTGTTTTCCATAGTTCTAGCTATTGGATTTCACTCCAAACTCACCAAATGACTCGTCCCACCTTATTATGACGTTGCCCAAGTTTTGGAATCGATCCGAAATCAATAGGGGTAAGAAATTGGACAATTCAAGTTCCCACCCAGTTCGTTCCTTACATGGAGTGGTTGGTGTTTTGCTTAGTTCTAGCGATTGGATTTCATTCCAAACTCACCAAATGACTCCTCCCACCTTATTATGATGTTGCCCAAGTTTTGGAATCGATCCGAAATCAGTAGGTGTAAGAAATTGGACAATTCATACTCGCACCCTGTTCGTTCCTCACATGGAGTGGTTGGTGTTTTCAATAGTTCTAGCGATTGGATTTCACTCCAAACTCACCAAATGACTCCTTCCACCTTATTATGATGTTTCCAAAGTTTTGGAATCGACCCGAAATCAATATGGGTTAGAAAATGGACAATTGAAGTTCGCACCCAGTTCGTTCCTTACATGGAGTGGTTGGTGTTTTCAATAGTTCTTGCGATTGGATTTCACTCCAAACTCACCAAATGACTCCTTCAACCTTATTATGATGTTGCCCAAGTTTTGGAATCGATCCGAAATCAATAGGTGTAAGAAATTGGACAATTCAAGTTCGCACCCAGTTCGTTCCTTACATGGAGTGGTTGGTGTTTTGCTTAATTCTTGCGATTGGATTTCTTTATAGACTCACCAAATGACTCCTCCCACCTTATTATGATGTTGCCCATGTTTTGGAATCGATCCGAAATCAATAGGGGTAAGAAATTGGACAATTCAAGTTCGCACCCAGTTCGTTCCTTACATGGAGTGGTTGGTGTTTTCAATAGTTCTAGGGATTGGATTTCACTCCAAACTCACCAAATGACTCCTTCCACCTTATTATGATGTTGCCCAAGTTTTGGAATCGATCCGAAATCAATAGGTGTAAGAAATTGGACAATTCAAGTTCGCACCCAGTTCGTTCCTTACATGGAGTGGTTGGTGTTTTGGTTAGTTCTAGCGATTGGATTTCACTCCAAACTCACCTAAAGACTCCTCCCACCTTATTATTACGTTGCCCAAGTTTTGGAATCGATCCGAAATCAATAGGTGTAAGAAATTGTACAATTCAAGTTCGCACCCAGTTCGTTCCTTACATGGAGTGGTTGGTGTTTTCAATAGTTCTAGCGATTGGATTTCACTCCAAACTCACCAAATGACTCCTTCCACCTTATTATGATGTTGCCCAAGTTTTGGAATCGATCTGAAATCAATAGGTGTAAGAAATTGGACAATTCAAGTTTGCACAAAGTTCGTTCCTTACATGGAGTGGTTGGTGTTTTTCTTAGTTCTAGCGATTGGATTTAACTCCAAACTCACCAAATGACTCCTCCCACCTTATTATGACGTTGCCCAAGTTTTGGAATCGATCCGAAATCAGAAGGGGTAAGAAATTGGACAATTCAAATTCGCACCCAGTTCGTTCCTTACATGGAGTGGTTGGTGTTTTCAATAGTTCTAGCTATTGGATTTCACTCCAAACTCACCAAATGACTCCTTCCACCTTATTATGACGTTGACCAAGTTTTTGAATCGATCCGAAATCAATAGGAGTAAGAAATTGGAAAATTCAATTTCGCACCCAGTTCGTTCCTTACATGGAGTGGTTGGTGTTTTGCTTAGTTCTAGCTGTTGGATTTCACTCCAAACTAACCAAATGACTCCTCCCACCTTATTATGATGTTGCCAAAGTTTTGGAATCGATCCGAAATCAATAGGGGTAAGAAATTGGACAATTCAAGTTCCCACCCAGTTCGTTCCTTACATGGAGTGGTTGGTGTTTTCAATAGTTTTAGCGATTGGATTTCACTCCAAACTCACCAAATGACTCCTCCCACCTTATTATGACGTTGCCCAAGTTTTGTAATCGATCCGAAATGAATAGGTGTAAGAAATTGGACAATTCAAGTTCGCACCCAGTTCGTTCCTTCCATGGAGTGGTTGGTGTTTTCGTTAGTTCTAGCGATTGGATTTCACTCCAAACTCACCAAATGACTCCTCCCACCGTATTATGATGTTGCCCAAGTTTTGGAATCGATCCGAAATCAATAGGTGTAAGAAATTGGACAATTCAAGTTCGCACCCAGTTCGTTCCTTACATGGAGTGGTTGTGTTTTGCTTAGTTATAGCGATTGGATTTCACTCCAAACTCACCAAATGACTCCTCCCACCTTATTATGATGTTGCCCCAGTTTTGGAATCGATCCGAAATCAATAGGTGTAAGAAATTGTCCAATTCAAGTTCGCACCCAGTTCGTTCCTTACGTGGAGTGGTTGGTGTTTTCCATAGTTCTAGCTATTGGATTTCACTCCAAACTCACCAAATGACTTGTCCCATCCTATTATGACGTTGCCCAAGTTTTGGAATCGATCCGAAATCAATAGGGGTAAGAAATTGGACAATTCAAGTTCGCACCCAGTTCGTTCCTTACATGGAGTGGTTGGTGTTTTCAATAGTTCTAGCTATTGGATTTCACTCCGAACTCACCAAATGACTCCTTCCACCTTATTATGACGTTGCCCAAGTTTTGCAATCGATCCGAAATCAATAGGTGTAAGAAATTGGACAATTCTAGTTTGCCCAAAGTTCGTTCCTTACATGGAGTGGTTGGTGTTTTGCTTAGTTCTAGCTATTGGATTTAACTCCAAACTCACCAAATGACGCCTCCCACCTTATTATGACGTTGCCCATGTTTTGGAATCGATCCGAAATCAATAGGGGTAAGAAATTGGACAATTCAAGTTCGCACCCAGTTCGTTCCTTACATGGAGTGGTTGGTGTTTTCAATAGTTCTAGCGATTGGATTTCACTCCAAACTCACCAAATGACTCCTTCCACCTTATTATGATGTTGCCCAAGTTTTGGAATCGATCCGAAATCAATAGGCGTAAGAAATTGGACAATTGAAGTTCGCACCCAGTTCGTTCCTTACATGGAGTGGTTGGTGTTTTCAATAGTTCTATCGATTGGATTTCACTCCAAACTCACCAAATGACTCGTCCCACCTTATTATGATGTTGCCCATGTTTTGGAATCGATCCGAAATCAATAGGTGTAAGAAATTGTACAATTCAAGTTCGCGCCCAGTTCGTTCCTTACGTGGAGTGGTTGGTGTTTTCCATAGTTCTAGCTATTGGATTTCACTCCTAACTCACCAAAGGACTCGTCCCACCTTATTATGACGTTGCCCAAGTTTTGGAATCGATCCGAAATCAATAGGGGTAAGAAATTGGACAATTCAAGTTCGCACCCAGTTCGTTCCTTACATGGAGTGGTTGGTGTTTTGCTTAGTTCTAGCGATTGGATTTCACTCCATGTTGTTAATATTATGTTAACTCGCAATTGTACGGTGCAATTAGTAGTATAGCAAGACAAGTACGAGGTCGTACCCACGAAGACTGAGAAGTTCAAATTAGTTATGTACTTAGATTACCGAATTCAAGAAGTTAGGAAGTTAAGTCTAAAACAGAATTTAAGTGAGAGTGATTGTGATTGTGAAAAGAAGTGAGCAAACTGAAATTGCAAATGAAAGCAAATAAACAAGTGTAACAAAGAGTGATTTTGAAGGGCTGGAAAACGGATTGGAGACTAGGGCATTCGATTCACCATAACAATTCAATTCTGGGTTATAAGGAGTTAAGTGACAAGTCTAATTCAGATTCAAAGATTGATTCTAGCTAAAATATGATTAGGCCATGGTGTCTGGTTCTAACCTTGTGTTCCTAATTCCCTAATTTGATCATTTGTTGTCTAACCTAAAATTAAGCATTAGGAACCCATTAAGCAAGAAGAACAATTTAAACAACCAAGCATGTATCTAATCCCTGTTGTCGAATGTCCATACATACTCTTCCTATTCATAGTTCAATTCGAATTAAAGCATGGTGTCTACTCTTAATTCAAACCAAGATAGTTAACAAACAAGTTCTAATGGTGATCAATCATTCAAACAAGCATGTTAACTTATAAGCATAATGAATAAGAACATGAATCATGAATCAAACTTGAAACTCCAAACTTATAAACCCAGAATATTCATGTTAGGTTACATCGAAGCCCTAGTTATGGATTTAGCTACTCATAATGGAAAAGAAACTAAAACAGAAATGGGAAAACATAATGAAAGCCATAAGAGTAAAAGAAACCCTTTTCTGAAGTTCTTGTGGTGTCCAATGCTTCTTCAAGAGCTTCTCCACGTCTAGAAGGATGTACGAAGGATATGGAGGTGATTTGGGATGAGTCCAATGGCTGAGAAAGAGGAAATTCGTAGGGAAATGGAAGGGAGGCTTTCTGGAGCTATTTTGGGGATTTGGGGCAGTTTAGAGTCTTGGGTTGATTTCTGGAGTGTTTGGGGTTGTGGGAATGTTTGGGGATGATTTCTGGATGTGTTGATGGAATGATGGAAGTGTGGAGGATGGCTGGAGTGAATTGTGTGGGGGTTGATTGTGTTTGGGGTTGTGGACTTCTCTATTTATAGGGCTAAGAGGGAGGAACATCATGATGAATTCCAACACCACCATTCCTCCTTTAATACAACCCATAACTCTCACTTCATCTTGTCTATGGTAGTGTGGTTGGAATCACTTTCATCCCATACTTCTTTTGCTGCTGCACCTCCAGCTTTCTTCACATGGGTTTTCTTTTGGTTGCTGGAAAACAATTGGCAGCTGCAAACCTGAGCATGGTGTGCAATTTGATGGGCTCACGGATTGGGCTTGGCTTCATCAATTGATATGTTTGAGTAGTCCATCCTATAGTTCAGAATCTCCTCTTTCCAACCACAACTGATTTGGCCCAATCCAAGTTCAGATGAAAAAGATAAGTCCGAAATGAATTTCTAACTCAGTCTGCTCGTTTTTGTACCCCTTTGCAACTCTTCTTATCCAAAGCCACCATTGCTACCTAAGGCCCAATGAACTGAATGACAAACAGAAAAGGGATTAAAAGCACAAGTTTAACTCAATAACATAACAAAATCATAAGCTAAAGAGGTACAAAATGATATAAAATTATGAACTGATCACTCCAAACTCACCAAATGACTCCTCCCACCTTATTATGACGTTGCCCAAGTTTTGGAATCGATCCGAAATCAATAGGTGTAAGAAATTGGACAATTGAAGTTCGCACCCAGTTCGTTCCTTGCATGGAGTGGTTGGTGTTTTGCTTAGTTCTAGCGATTGGACTTCACTCCAAACTCACCAAATGACTCCTCCCACCTTATTATGATGTTGCCCAAGTTTTGGAATCGATCCGAAATCAATAGGGGTAAGAAATTGGACAATTCAAGTTCGCTCCCAGTTCGTTCCTTACATGGAGTGGTTGGTGTTTTCAATAGTTCTAGCGATTGGATTTCACTCCAAACTCACCAAATGACTCCTCCCACCTTACTATGACGTTGCCCAAGTTTTGGAATCGATCCGAGATCAATAGGTGTAAGAAATTGGACAATTGAAGTTCGCACCCAGTTCGTTCCTTACATGGAGTGGTTGGTGTTTTCAATAGTTCTATCGATTGGATTTCACTCCAAACTCACCAAATGACTCCTCCCACCTTATTATGATGTTGCCCAATTTTTGGAATCGATCCGAAATCAATAGGGGTAAGAAATTGGACAATTCAAGTTCGCACCCAGTTCGTTCCTTACATGGAGTGGTTGGTGTTTTGCTTAGTTCTAGCTATTGGATTTCACTCCAAACTCCCTCCCACCTTATTATGATGTTGCCCAAGTTTTGGAATCGATCCGAAATCAATAGGTGTAAGAAATTGGACAATTCAAGTTCGCACCCAGTTCGTTCCTTACATGGAGTGGTTGGTGTTTTGCTTAGTTCTAGCTATTGGATTTCACTCAAAACTCACCAAATGACTCCTCCCACCTTATTATGATGTTGCCCAAGTTTTGGAATCGATCTGAAATCAATAGGTGTAAGAAATTGGACAATTAATGTTCGCACCCTGTTCGTTCCTTAGATGGAGTGGTTGGTCTTTTGCTTAGTTCTAGCGATTGGATTTCACTCAAAACTCACCAAATGACTCCTCCCACCCTATTATGATGTTGCCCAAGTTTTGGAATCGATCCGAAATCAATAGGTGTAAGAAATTGGCCAATTCAAGTTCGCACCCAGTTCGTTCCTTACATGGAGTGGTTGTTGTTTTCAATAGTTCTAGCGATTGGATTTCACTCCAAACTCACCAAATGACCCCTTCCACCTTATTATGATGTTGCCTAAGTTTTGGAATCGATCCGAAATCAATAGGGGTAAGAAAATTTACAATTCAAGTTCGCACCCAGTTCGTTCCTTACATGGAGTGGTTGGTGTTTTCCATAGTTCTAGCTATTGGCTTTCACTCAAAACTAACCAAATGACTCCTCCCACCTTATTACGATGTTGCCCAAGTCTTGGAATCGATCCGAAATCAATAGGTGTTGGAAATTGGACAATTCAAGTTCGCACCCAGTTCGTTCCTTAGATGGAGTGGTTGGTCTTTTGCTTAGTTCTAGCGATTGGATTTCACTCAAAACTCACCAAATGACTCATCCCACCTTATTATGATGTTGCCCAAGTTTTGGAATCGATCTGAAATCAATAGGTGTAAGAAATTGGACAATTCATGTTCGCACCCTGTTCGTTCCTTACGTGGAGTGGTTGGTCTTTTGCTTAGTTCTAGCGATTGGATTTCACTCAAAACTCACCAAATGACTCCTCCCACCTTATTATGATGTTGCCCAAGTTTTGGAATCGATCCGAAATCAATAGGTGTAAGAAATTGGACAATTCAAGTTCGCACCTAGTTCGTTCCTTACATGGAGTGGTTGGTCTTTTGCTTAGTTCTAGCGATTGGATTTCACTCAAAACTCACCAAATGACTCCTCCCACCTTATTATGATGTTTCCCAAGTTTTGGAATCAATCCGAAATCAATAGGTGTAAGAAATTGGACAATTCAAGTTCGCACCCAGTTCGTTCCTTACGTGGAGTGGTTGGTGTTTTCCATAGTTCTAGCTATTGGCTTTCACTCAAAACTCACCAAATGACTCCTCCCACCTTATTATGATGTTGCCCAAGTTTTGGAATCGATCCGAAATCAATAGGTGTAAGAAATTGGACAATTCATGTTCGCACCCTGTTCGTTCCTTACGTGGAGTGGTTGGTCTTTTGCTTAGTTCTAGCGATTGGATTTCACTCAAAACTCACCAAATGACTCCTCCCACCTTATTATGATGTTTCCCAAGTTTTGGAATCAATCCGAAATCAATAGGTGTAAGAAATTGGACAATTCAAGTTCGCACCCAGTTCGTTCCTTACGTGGAGTGGTTGGTGTTTTCCATAGTTCTAGCTATTGGCTTTCACTCAAAACTAACCAAATGACTCCTCCCACCTTATTATGATGTTGCCCAAGTTTTGGAATCGATCTGAAATCAATAGGTGTAAGATATTGGACAATTCAACTTCGCACCCAGTTCGTTCCTTACGTGGAGTGGTTGGTGTTTTCCGTAGTTCTAGCTATTGGCTTTCACTCAAAACTCACCAAATGACTCCTCCCACCTTATTATGATGTTGCGCAAGTTTTGGAATCGATCCGAAATCAATAGGTGCAAGAAATTGGACAATTCAAGTTCGCACCCAGTTCGTTCCTTAGATGGAGTGGTTGGTCTTTTCCTAGTTCTAGCGATTGGATTTCACTCAAAACTCACCAAATGACTCCTCCCACCATATTATGATGTTGCCCAAGTTTTGGAATCGATCCGAAATCAATAGGTGTAACAAATTGGACAATTCAAGTTCGCACCCAGTTTGTTCCTTAGATGGAGTGGTTGGTGTTTTGCTTAGTTCTAGCGACTGGATTTCTCCCAAAACTCACCAAATGACTCCGCCTCCCACCTTATTATGATGTTGCCCAAGTTTTGGAATCGATCCGAAATCAATACTGGTAAGAATTTGAACAATTCAAGTTCCCACCCAGTTCGTTCCTTACATGGAGTGGTTGGTGTTTTCAATAGTTCTAGCGATTCGATTTCACTGCAAGCTCACCAAATGACTCCTTCCACGTTGTTATGATGTTGCCCAAGTTTTGGAATCGATCCGATATCAATAGGGGTAAGAAATTGGACAATTCAAGTTCGCACCCAGTTCGTTCCTTACATGGAGTGGTTGGTGTTTTCAATAGTTCTAGCGATTCGATTTCACTGCAAGCTCACCATATGACTCCTTCCACGTTATTATGATGTTACCCAAGTTTTGGAATCAATCCGAAATCAATAGGTGTAAGAAATTGGACAATTCAAGTTCGCACCCAGTTCGTTCCTTACATGGAGTGGTTGGTGTTTTGCTTAGTTCTAGCAATTGGATTTCACTCCAAACACACCAAATGACTCCTCCCACCATATTATGATGTTTCCCAAGTTTTGGAAACGATCCGAAATCAATACTGGTAAGAATTTGGACAATTCAAGTTCGCACCCAGTTCGTTCCTTACATGGAGTGGTTGGTGTTTTACTTAGTTCTAGCTATTGGATTTCACTCCAAACTCACCAAATGACTCCTTCCACCTTATTATGTTGTTTCCCAAGTTTTGGAATCGATCCAAAATCAATAGGAGTAAGAAACTGGACAATTCAAGTTCGCACCCAGTTCGTTACTTACATGGAGTGGTTGGTGTTTTGCTTAGTTCTAGCGATTGGATTTCACTCCAAACTCTCGAAATGACTCCTTCCACCTTATTATGATGTTGACCAAGTTTTGGAATCGATCCGAAATCAATAGGGGCAAGAAATTGGACAATTCAAGTTCGCACCCAGTTCGTTCCTTACATGGAGTGATGGAGTGGTTGGTGTTTGCTTAGTTCTAGAGATTGGATTTCACTCCAAACTAACAAAATGACTCCTCCCACCTTATTATGATGTTGCCCAAGTTTTGGAATCGATCCGAAATCAATAGGTGTAAGAAATTGGACAATTCAAGTTCGCATCCAGTCCGTTCCTTACATGGAGTGGTTGGTGTTTTCAATTGTTCTAGCAATTGGATTTCACTCCAAACTCACCAAATGACTCCTTCCACCTTATTATGATGTTGCCCAAGTTTTGGAATCGATCCGAATTAATAGGTTTAAGAAATTGGACAATTCAAGTTCGCACCCAGTTCGTTCCTTAGATGGAGTGGTTGGTGTTTTGCTTAGTTCTAGCCATTGGATTTCACTCCAAACTCACCAAATGACTCCTCCCACCATATTATGATGTTGCCCAAGTTTTGGATTCGATCCGAAATCAATAGGTGTAAGAAATTGGACAATTCAAGTTCGCACCCAGTTCGTTCCTTAGATGGAGTGGTTGGTGCTTTGCTTAGTTCTAGCGATTGGATTTCACTCCAATTCCACCAAATGACTCCTCCCACCTTATTATGATGTTGCCCAAGTTTTGGAATCGATCCGAAATCAATAGGTGTAAGAAATTGGACAATTCAAGTTCGTACCCAGTTCGTTCCTTACATGGGGTGGTTGGTGTTTTGCTTAGTTCTAGCTATTGGATTTCACTCCAAACTCACCAAATGACTCCTTCCACCTTATTATGATGTTTCCCAAGTTTTGGAATCGATCCGAAATCAATAGGTGTAAGAAATTGGACAATTCAAGTTCGTACCCAGTTCGTTCCTTACATGGAGTGGTTGGTGTTTTCAATAGTTCTAGCAATTGGATTCCACTCCAAACTCACCAAATGACTCCTTCCACCTTATTATGATGTCGCCCAAGTTTTGGAATCGATCCGAAATCAACAGGTGTAAGAAATTGGACAATTCAAGTTCGCACCCAGTTCGTTCCTTACATGGAGTGGTTGGTGTTTTGCTTAGTTCTAGCTATTGGATTTCTCTCCAAACACACCAAATGACTCCTCCCACCTTATTATGATGTTGCCCAAGTTTTGGATTCGATCCGAAATCAATAGGTGTAAGAAATTGGACCATTCATGTTCGCACCCTGTTCGTTCCTCACATAGAGTGGTTGGTGTTTTCAATAGTTCTAGTGATTGGATTTCACTGCAAGCTCACCAGATGACTCCTTCCACGTTATTATGATGTTACCCAAGTTTTGGAATCAATCCGAAATCAATAGGTGTAAGAAATTGGACAATTCAAGTTCGCACCCAGTTCGTTCCTTACATGGAGTGGTTGGTGTTTTCAATAGTTCTAGCGATTGGATTTCACTGCAAGCTCACCAGATGACTCCTTCCACGTTATTATCATGTTACCCAAGTTTTGGAATCAATCCGAAATCAATAGGTGTAAGAAATTGGACAATTCAAGTTCGCACCCAGTTCGTTCCTTACATGGAGTGGTTGGTGTTTTGCTTAGTTCTAGCTATTGGATTTCACTCCAAACTCACCAAATGACTCCTTCCACCTTATTATGTTGTTTCCCAAGTTTTGGAATCGATCCAAAATCAATAGGAGTAAGAAACTGGACAATTCAAGTTCGCACCCAGTTCGTTCCTTACATGGAGTGGTTGGTGTTTTGCTTAGTTCTAGATATTGGATTTCACTCCAAACTCACCAAATGAATCCTCCCACCTTATTATGATGTTGCCTAAGTTTTGGAATCGATCCGAAATCAATAGGTGTAAGAAATTGGACAATTCAAGTTCGCACCCAGTTCTTTCCTTACATGGAGTGGTTGGTGTTTTGCTTAGTTCTAGGGATTGGATTTCACTCCAAACTCACCAAATGACTCCTCCCACCTTGTTATGATGTTGCCCAAGTTTTGGAATCGATCCGAAATCAATAGGGGTAAGAAATTGGACAATTCAAGTTCGCCCCCAGTTCGTTCCTTACATGGAGTGGTTGGTGTTTTCAATAGTTCTAGCAATTGGATTTCACTCCAAACTCACCAAATGACTCCTTCCACCTTATTATGATGTTGCCCAAGTTTTGGAATCGATCCGAAATCAATAGGTGTAAGAAATTGGACAATTCAAGTTCGCACCCAGTTCGTTCCTTACATGGAGTGGTTGGTGTTTTCAATAGTTCTAGCAATTGGATTTCACTCCAAACTCACCAAATGACTCCTTCCACCTTATTATGATGTTGCCAAGTTTTGGAATCGATCCGAAATCAATAGGTGTAAGAAATTGGACAATTCAGGTTCGCACCCAGTTCGTTCCTTACATGGAGTGGTTGGTGTTTTGCTTAGTTCTAGCTATTGGATTTCACTCCAAACACACCAAATGACTCCTCCCACCTTATTATGATGTTGCCCAAGTTTTGGATTCGATCCGAAATCAATAGGTGTAAGAAATTGGACAATTCAAGTTCGTACCCAGTGCGTTCCTTACATGGGGTGGTTGGTGTTTTGCTTAGTTCTAGCTATTGGATTTCACTCCAAACTCACCAAATGACTCCTTCCACCTTATTATGATGTTTCCCAAATTTTGGAATCGATCCGAAATCAATAGGTGTAAGAAATTGGACAATTCAAGTTTGCACCCAGTTCGTTCCTTTCATGGAGTGGTTGGTGTTTTCAATAGTTCTAGCGATTGGATTACACTCCAAACTCACCAAATGACTCCTTCCACCTTATTATGAGGTTGACCAAGTTTTGGAATCGATCCGAAATCAATAGGGGTAAGAAATTGGACAATTCAAGTTCGCACCCAGTTCGTTCCTTACATGGAGTGGTTGGTGTTTTGCTTAGTTCTAGCGATTGGATTTCCCTCAAAACTAACCAAATGATTCCTCCCACCTTATTATGATGTTGCCCAAGTTTTGGAATCGATCCGAAATCAATAGGGGTAAGAAATTGGACAATTCAAGTTCGCACCCAGTTCGTTCCTTACATGGAGTGGTTGGTGTTTTGCTTAGTTCTAGCGATTGGATTTCACTCCAAACTCACCAAATGACCCCTCCCACCTTTTTATGTTGTTGCCCAAGTTTTGGAATCGATCCGAAATCAATAGGGGTAAGAAATTGGACAATTCAAGTTCGCACCCAGTTTGTTCCTTACATGGAGTGGTTGGTGTTTTCAATAGTTCTAGCGATTGGATTTCACTCCAAACTCTCCAAATGACTCCTTCCCCCTTATTATGATGTTGCCCAAGTTTTGGAATCGGTCCGGAATCAATAGGTGTAAGAAATTGGACAATTCAAGTTCGCACCCAGTTCGTTCCTTACGTGGAGTGGTTGGTGTTTTGCTTAGTTGTAGCTATTGGATTTCACTCCAAACTCGCCAAATGACTCCTTCCACCTTATTATGATGTTACCCAACTTTTGGAATCGATCCGAAATCAATAGGTGTAAGAAATTGGACAATTCAAGTTCACACCCAGTTCTTTCCTTACATGGAGTGGTTGGTGTTTTGCTTAGTTCTAGGGATTGGATTTCACTCCAAACTCACCAAATGACTCCTCCCACCTTGTTATGATGTTGCCCAAGTTTTGGAATCGATCCGAAATCAGTAGGGGTAAGAAATTGGACAATTCAAGATCGCACCCAGTTCGTTCCTTACATGGAGTGCTTGGTGTTTTCAATAGTTCTAGCAATTGGATTTCACTCCAAACTCACCAAATGACTCCTTCCACCTTATTATGATGTTGCCCAAGTTTGGAATCGATCCGAAATCAATAGGGGTAAGAAATTGGACAATTCAAGTTCGCACTCAGTTCGTTCCTTACATGGAGTGGTTGGTATTTTCAATAGTTCTAGCAATTGGAATTCACTCCAAACTCACCAAATGACTCCTTCCACCTTATTATGATGTTGACCAAGTTTTGGAATCGATCCGAAATCAATCGGGGTAAGAAATTGGACAATTCAAGTTCGCACCCAGTTCGTTCCTTACAAGGAGTGGTTGGTGTTTTGCTTAGTTCTAGCGATTGGATTTCACTCCAAACTCACCAAATGACCCCTCCCACCTTATTATGTTGTTGCCCAAGTTTTGGAATCGATCCGAAATCAATAGGGGTAAGAAATTGGACAATTCAAGTTCGCACCCAGTTTGTTCCTTACATGGAGTGGTTGGTGTTTTCAATAGTTCTTGCGATTGGATTTCATTCCAAACTCACCAAATGACTCCTTCCCCCTTATTATGATGTTGCCCAAGTTTTGGAATCGGACCGAAATCAATAGGTGTAAGAAATTGGACAATTCAAGTTCGCACCCAGTTCGTTCCTTACATGGAGTGGTTGGTGTTTTGCTTAGTTCTAGCAATTGGATTTCACTCCAAACTCACCAAATGACTCCTCCCACCATATTATGATGTTGCCCAAGTTTTGGATTCGATCCGAAATCAATAGGTGTAAGAAATTGGACAATTCAAGTTCGCACCCAGTTCGTTCCTTAGATGGAGTGGTTGGTGCTTTGCTTAGTTCTAGCGATTGGATTTCACTCAAAACTATCCAAATGATTCCTCCCACCTTATTATGATGTTGCCCAAGTTTTGGATTCGATCCGAAATCAATAGGTGTAAGAAATTGGACAATTCATGTTTGCACCCTGTTCGTTCCTCACATGGAGTGGTTGGTGTTTTCAATAGTTCTAGCGATTGGATTTGACTCCAAACTCACCAAATGACTCCTTCCACCTTATTATGATGTTTCCCAAGTTTTGGAATCGATCCGAAATCAATAGGTGTAAGAAATTGGACAATTCAAGTTCGCACCCAGTTTCGTTCCTTACATGGAGTGGTTGGTGTTTTGCTTTGTTCTAGCTATTGGATTTCACTTCATACTAACCAAATGACTCCTCCCACCTTATTATGATGTTGCCCAAGTTTTGGAATCGATCCGAAATAAATAGGTGTAAGAAATTGGATAATTCAAGTTCGCACCCAGTTCGTTCCTTACATGGAGTGGTTGGTGTTTTGCTTAGTTCTAGCGATTGGATTTCACTCCAAACTCTCCAAATGACTCCTCCCACCTTATTATGATGTTGCCCAAGTTTTGGAATCGATCCGAAATCAATAGGGGTAAGAAATTGGACAATTCAAGTTCGCACCCAGTTCGTTCCTTACATGGAGTGGTTGGTGTTTTGCTTAGTTCTAGCTATTGGATTTCACTCCAAACACACCAAATGACTCCTCCCACCTTATTATGATGTTGCCCAAGTTTTGGAATCGATCCGAAATAAATAGGTGTAAGAAATTGACAATTCAAGTTCGCACCCAGTTCGTTCCTTACATGGAGTGGTTGGTGTTTTGCTTAGTTCTAGCTATTGGATTTTCACTCAAACACACAACAATGACTCCTCCCACCCTTATTATGATGTTGCCCAAGTTTTGGATTCGATCCGAAATCAATAGGTGTAAGAAATTGGACAATTCAAGTTCGTACCCAGTTCGTTCCTTACATGGGGTGGTTGGTGTTTTGCTTAGTTCTAGCTATTGGATTTCACTCCAAACTCACCAAATGACTCCTTCCACCTATTATGATGTTTCCCAAATTTTGGAATCGATCCGAAATCAATAGGTGTAAGAAATTGGACAATTCAAGTTCGCACCCAGTTCGTTCCTTTCATGGAAGTGGTTGGTGTTTTCAATAGTTCTAGCGATTGGATTACACTCCAAACTCACCAAATGACTCCTTCCACCTTATTAGAGGTTGACCAAGTTTTGGAATCGATCCGAAATCAATAGGGGTAAGAATTGGACAATTTAAGTTCGCACCCAGTTCGTTCCTTACATGGAGTGGTTGTGGTGTTTTGCTTAGTTCTAGCGATTGGATTTCCTCAAAACTAACCAAATGATTCTCCCACCTTATTATGATGTTGCCCAAGTTTTGGAATCGATCCGAAATCAATAGGGGTAAGAAATTGGCACAATTCAAGTTCGCACCCAGTTCGTTCCTTACATGGAGTGGTTGGTGTTTTGCTTAGTTCTAGCTATGGATTTCACTCCAAACACACCAAATGACTCCTCCCACCTTATTATGATGTTGCCCCAGTTTTGGAACTCGATCCGAAATAATAGGTGTAAGAAATTGGACAATTCAAGTTCGCACCCAGTTCGTTCCTTACTGGAGTGGTTGGTGTTTTGCTTAGTTCTAGCTATTGGATTTCACTCCAAACACACAAATGACTCCTCCCACCTTATTATGATGTTGCCCAAGTTTTGGATCGATCCGAAATCAATAGGTGTAAGAAATTGGACAATTCAAGTTCGTACCCAGTTCGTTCCTTACATGGGGTGGTTGGTGTTTTGCTTAGTTCTAGCTATTGGATTTCACTCCAAACTCACCAAATGACTCCTTCCACCTTATTATGATGTTTCCCAAATTTTGGAATCGATCCGAATCATAGGTGTAAGAAATCGGACAATTCAAGTTCGCACCCAGTTCGTTTTTCATGAGTGGTTGGTGTTTTCAAGTTCTAGCGATTGGATTAACTCCAAACTCAAATGACTCCTTCCACCTTATTATGAGGTGCGACCAAGTTTTGGAATCGATCCGAAATCAATAGGGGTAAGAAATTGGACAATTTAAGTTCGCACC